>JAHHUM010001585.1:8686-191961 GCA_036173005.1 Crenichthys baileyi | reverse complement strand
ATACTCTAAAAATTTTCGGGTTTTGAAGCCCGGTTTAGCTCAGTGATGGGTCAAAAAATTGACTGAACTTGCAGTTTAAAAGGGAGGAAAGTATCTACCCTACCTATCACCCTATCAAATCTACCCATCTATCTATCTTTTCTACTTCTATCTTTATCTATCTATCTATCTATCTATCAAACTATCTATTATTTATCTATCTATCTATCTATCTTCTACTATCTATCTACCCAAAACATTTTCTAGATCAGTATACTCTAAAAATTCTTTTTGGGAACCCCGGGCTACTCAGCGATAGTCACAAAATTAAACGGGGAATTTTGCAGCTTCAAAGGGGGAAAAAGTATCTTCTATCTATCTATCTACCTACCCCTACCCTACCCTTTCTACTATCTATCTACCCTGTCGTCTGTCTGTCTGCCCTGTCTGCCTGCCCTATCTTCAAAACCTCTTCTGGTCAGTATACCCCAAAAATAAAGGTTTGCAGACCGGCTAGCTCAGTCGATAGATCACAAAATTGATAAACTTCCCGGCTTCAAAGGGGGGAAAAAGTATCCTCTATCTATCTATCTTCTATCTATCTATCTATTATCTATCTATCTATCTATCTACCCTTCTATCTATCTATCTTTATTTCTGTCTTTACCCTATCAAATCTATCTATCTATCTACCCTATCTATCATTTTCTATCAAAACATCTTCGGGATCAGTATACCTAAAAATTTCGGGGGGATTTGGCAGCCCTGAGGGGCCCCAGTCGTTTGGTAAAAAAAATTTGACGGGAACTTGCGCTTTAAAGGAAGGAAAAGTATCTATTTTATCTATCTATCTATCTATCTATTATCTATCTATCTATCTTTTCATCTATCTGTCTATCTGTCTATCGCCCTATCTATCTATCTATCTATCTATCATCACTATCTATCAAAACTTTCTTCTGGATCAGTAATACTCAAAGGGAATTCAGTTTTGAACCCCGGGCCCTAGCTCAGTCGATAGGTCAAAAATTGACTGAACTTGCATTTTAAAAGGGGGGAAAAAGTACTATTTTCCTTCTTCTACCCTATCTATCTTTTCTTTATCTATCTATCTATCTATCTATCTATCTATCTATCTATCTATCTTCTATCTATCTATCTACTATCTATCTACTATCTATTTTTCTATCTACCCTATCATCTATCATCTAAAAAACTTCTATCATATACTCTAAGAATTCGGGTTTTAACCCCCGGCTAGCCCCGTCGATAGGTCAAAAAATTAAATTTGAACTTGCAGTTTTCAAAGGGGGAAAAGAAATCTATCTATCTATCATCTACTATCTTCTACCCTATCTATTTTCTATCTATCTATCAAATCTATCTTCTATCTACCCTATCTATCTTCGATCTATCTATTTTATCTATCTATCAAATCTATCTTCTACTATCTACCCTTATCTTTTTTATCTTTTGGTCTGTCTGTCGTCTGTCTGTCTGTCTATCTATCTACCCTATCTATCTATCTAAACATTTTCGGGGATCAATATTTCAAAGTTTTCGGGTTTGGGCGCTCTGGGGCTAAAGCCCGATGGGTCCAAAATTGACTAAACTTGAGTTTTTAAAGGGAAAGGGAAAAAGAAATCTATCTATCTGTCTATCTGTCTATTTTATTTTCCCTTTTCTATCTATCTATCTATCTATCTAACATTTTCGGGATCGTATACTCTAAAAAAATTCGGGTTTGAAGCCCGGCTAGCTCAGTCGATGATCAAAAAATTTTGACTAAACCCTTGCAGCTTTCAAAGGAGGAAAAGTATCTATCTATCTATCTATCTATCTATCTATCTATCTATCATCTACTTCTATCTATCTTTTTTATTTTATCTATCTATCTATCTATCTATCAAATCTTTATCTAACATCTTCTGGTCAGTAACTCTAAAAATTCAGGTTTCCCAGCCCTGCTAGCTCAGCCCGATAGATCAAAAAATTTAAATGACCTTGCACCCTTTAGAGGAAAAAAAGTATCTTTTCTATCCTATCTATCTATCTATCTTCATCTATTTTATCTATCTATCTTTTACCCTATCTATCTTCTATCTACCCTACAAAAACATCTTCTGGATCGCTCTACTCTCAGATGTCAGGTTTGCACCCCGGGGCTGCCCCTTGGTTAAGCATGGGGAACTCTTAATCTCAGGGCCCATGGGCTAGCCCCCCTTTGGGCTTTTCCCTTTCTTTTCAAACCCCAAACCATGTCTAAATTGATGTGGGTTTTTACAATGCTTAAACATCCGTTTAAACTTCAGTGGTCGTTTTGCCTCTCGACATAATCCTGCATTAATACATAAGCTTTTGGGAAATTTTTTTTATCCTGTGACAGACTCTTGCGGGAAATCTTTTAACACTATTCATAGAGGCCTACTTTCTCATTCGTTTTTGCCCCTATTAAAATCCCAAAGGGCTTTTTTTTAGACGCAAACTTAAAGAACCCCTCAGGTAAATGAATGTGGTTTTATGAAACGGCCTATCCCACATATTTTCTTAAGTTTGGTGGTTTTTCCCGTGTAAAGGAAGGGCCGGCGGCCCAAAAAGGCCCCAGACTCAAGGCTTGATTCCTTACTCATTTCCCGAGTTTTTTTGGTCTTTTAAAAAAGGTGGGCGGGGTTCAAACCCCACTCCTAAACCCGAAAAACCCTATGAGTACTTGTACTTCAGACTGCCCCTTTTTAACCCAAAAAGGCATTTTTAAAGAGGGGGCTAAAGGGGTTCCCCAAATGAAATTTTTTTTATTCTTACTCAGAGAATTTTGTTTGAAATTTACAGAGCGACTAGTTTTTTTCCCCTTTCAACAAGGGACATGCAAAATTGGGCCACAGCAACACATTTTGAGGTTGTTTTTTGGGCTGATATCATTTTTTAGAAACTTTTCCATTTCCCGGTTAGTACAGTTATGAGAAAAAAAAATGTACAATTAAAGGGCACTGGTCAAACAGCACATTTGGGTTTAGATTTTCATAAAGGGGTTTCAGAGTAAACAGAAAAAAGTTCACACCCCCCCTCCCGGGAAAAGTAACGGGAAAAATGCTAGTGCATTTGAAAAATTTTGGGAAAAGCTCGTGGCCCCCCAGATTACTGCCTTTTCTAAGGGGAAATCTCGTAAAATTTTTGAGGGCTATATGGGCTGTGGCACAACACTCAAAAAATTGTTTTTGTATTATGACAAAATAAGCTGAAATTGGGAACTTCAAAAAGGGAAAGGGAAAAAATATGTCCCGTATCTATAGATCTATCAAAACATTTTTTTGGTCCCGTAAAAACCTAAAATTCGGGTTTTTCAGCCCTGCTAAACTCAGTCATAATCCAAAATTTACTGAACTTGGGAGCTTCAAAGGGGGAAAAATTTATCTTTCTATCTATCTTAAACTATCTATCTTCTATCTATCTATCCCAAACTATCTATCTATCTACTTCTATCTATCTATCTACATCTATCTGTCTGCTGTCTGTCTTCTTTTCTGTCTTCGTCCCGTCTATCTATCTAAACACTTCCCCGGGGTCAGTATACTCTAAAAATTCGGTTTTCAGACCGGGTAGCTCATCGATAGATCACAAAATTGACTGAACTTGCGCTTCAAAGGGAGGAAAAGTTCTTTCTATCTATCTATCTAAACTATCTATCTATCTATCTATCTTCTATCTATCTATCTTCTATCTTCTATCTATCTATCTATCTATCATCTATCTTTTTATCTATCTATCTATCTATCTATCTATCTATCTATCTATCTTCTATCTATCTATCTATCTATTATCTAAACATCTTCTGGACGTTACTCTAAGAATTTTGGATTTCAGCCCTGATGGCTCAATCGATAGGGCCCCAAAAATTTCCCGAACTTGCGCTTTAAAAAAGGGGGGGGAAAAGTATCATCACTATCTTTAAAACTACTATTATCTATCTATCTACTATCTAAACTTTTCTATCTTCTACTACTATCTTCTATTTATCATCTATTTTGTCTACTGTCCCACCCATCTTCTACCCATTTTATCTACTACCCATCTATCCCATCTAAACCTCTTCTGGATTTAGAAAACTCTAAAAATTCAGGTTTGAAGCCCGGGTAGCTCGTCGATGGTCACAAAATTGACCCGGGAAATTTTTAGCTTCAAAAGGGGGGAAAAAATATCTATCTATCTATCTATCTTCTACTTTTCTATCTAAACTTTTCTATTTCTATCTACTATCTGTCGTCTTCCCGTCTGTCTGTCTTCTGTCTTTCTGTCTGTCTGCCCTTTTATCTATCTATCTATCATCTATCTATCTAAAAATCTTCTGGGTCAGTATACTCTAAGAATTTTAGGGGTTTTAAGCCCGGCTACTCTTTGAAGAAACACAAAATTTTACTGAACTTGGGAGCTTTCCCAAAGGGGGGAAAAATAAACTATCTATCTTTTCTATCCATCTAAACTATCTTCTACTATCTATCTAAACTATCTACTATCTATCCCATCTATCTATCTATCTATCTTCCCATCTACTATCTATCTGTCCCGTCCCGTCTGTCCCGTCCCGTCCCGTTTTTTCTTCCCGTCTGTCTGTCTATCATCTATCTAAAAATCTTCTGGATCAAGTATACTCTAAGATTCAGGGTTGCGGCCCCGCTGGGCTCAGTCGATAGGTCACAAAAATTTCCTTTAACTTGCCCGGGTTTAAAAAGGGAAAGGAAAATATCTACTATTTTATTTTATCACTATCATCTATCTATCCCATCTATCTATCTATCTATCTATCTATCTATCTATCTATCTTTTCTGTCTTTTTATCTATCTATCTTTTCTATTATCTATCTTCTATTTTTCTATCTATCTATCCCAAACTATCTTCTAAACATCTTTGGATCGTATACTCCCCGAATTCCCGGGTTTTAAGCCCGGCCCAGCTCAGTCCATAGATCCCCAAAAATTTACTGAAATTTCAGCTTCAAAGGGAGGAAAAATATCTATCTATCTATCTATCTATCTATCTACTATCTATTTTTTATCTATCTATCTATCTATCCCATCTATCTATCCCATCTATCTTTTCCCTTTTATCTATCTATCTAAAAAATCTTTTGGGTCGTAAACTCTAAGAATTCAGGTTTTTCAGCCCTGCTAGCTCAGTCCCTAGATCACAAAAATTTAATGCCTTGGGAGCTTTAGAGGAAGGGAAAAATATCTACCAAACTATCGATCTTATCTATCTATCTTCTATCTATCTTCTTCTATCTAAACTATCTACTATCTATCTACTATCTATCTATCTTCTATCTTCCCATCTATCTATCTATTTTATCTAAACATCTTTTGGGGTCAGTATACTCTAAGAATTCAGGTTTGAAGCCCGGCTAGCTCAGTCCGGAAAAGATTTACAAAATTGAAAATGAACTTTTTCAGCTTCAAAGGGAGGAAAAATACTATCTATCTATCTTTTCTATCTATCTTCTATCTATCATCTTTTATTTTATCCATCTATCTATCTTTTCTATCTATCTTTCTATCTATCTATCTATCTAAAACTTTTCCCGTCAAGGGAAAACTCTAAAAATTCAAGGGTTTCAGCCCTGCTAGCTCAGTCGATAATCACCAAAAAATTGAAAAAGAACCTTGCAGCTTTGGGGGAAGGAAAAATATCTATCTATCTATCTTCCCATCTATCTATCTTCATCTATCTATCTTTTCATTATCTATCTATCTATCTATCTTCTATCTATCTATCTATCCCATCTATCTATCTATCTATCTATCTATCTACCATCTATCTTTTCTAAACACTTCTGGATCGCTCTACTCCCCGGGTGTCAGGGTTTTCAGCCCGGGGTAGCTCAGTCGGTAGAGCTTTAGACTCTTTTAAACTCAGGGTCCCTGGGGTGAGCCCCACCCTTTGGGGGATTCCCTTCTTTTCTAACCCAACATGTCTGATTGATTGGGAGGTTTTTCCAATGCTTAAGACCCTCCGCTTTAAACTTCAAGGGGGCGTCTTGTCTCTCGAAAATAATCCGCAAATTAAAACATGAGCTGTTGGAAATTTTTTTTTCCTGTTTACACTCCCTTTCAAGGGATTTTTTTAACACTATTATAAGGCCTAAATTTTTCTCATTGCGCTTTGGGTCTTTAGAATCCAAAGGTTTTTTTTTTGTACTGCAAACTTGAGAACGCTCATTTCAATGAATGTGGTATAAAAGAAACGGGCCTATCCCCTACATATTTTTTAGGGTTGTGGGGTTTTTCCCTTCGGATGGCCCCGGGCGAAAGGGGCCCGACTCAAGGCTTTATTCCTTACTCCCCTTTTAGGTTTCTGGGCTCCCGAAAGGAGGCTTTGGGTTTTTAAATCCCACTCCTGACACGATAAACCCCCATGAGGGACTTTTTTACTTTTAACTGTCTTTAAACAATAAAAGGGAGTTTAAAAATGGCTAAAGGTTTCCCAAATGAAAGTTTCCCATTTCTGTCTCAAAAATTTTTGTTTTTAATTCACGAGCCTAGTTTTTTCCGGGTTTCCAAAAAGCCCCATGGCCAAAAATGGTCCCAGCAACACATTTTTTGAGGGTTTTTTTTTGGGGCTGATATCAATTTTTTTGAAAATTTTTTCCCTTTTTGGTTTACAGTTTATGAAAAAAAAACTGTACCCCTTGAGGACACTGGGTCAAACAGCACATTGGATGTAAAATTTTCATAAGATTGCAAGTAATCAGAAAAAGTTCCCCAAACCCCCCCTCCCGGGAAAAGTAACGGGGAAAAAAGCTAGTGCTTTGAAAAAATAGGAAAAAGGGTCCCTGGCCCTCAGATTCTGCATTTTTTTAATGGGAACTCTCGTAAATTGTGAGGGCCCGTAATGGGCTGTGGCACAACACTCAAGAAATTTTTGTGTACTTATGACAAAATTAAACTGAAAATTTTCAAATTTAAAGGAAGGAAAAATTGTCCCTTTTCTATCGAAACTATCAAAACCCTTTTCTGGGGCAGTATACTCTAAGAATTCAGGTTTGCAAACCCGCTGCTCAGGGCGGGGTTGATTTACAAAATTGACTGAACTTGAGCTTCAAAGGGGGGAAAAATATCTATCTAAACTACTATCTATCTATCTATCATCTATCTTTTCTATCTAAACTATCATCTATCTATCTATCTATCTATCATCTTTTCTATCTACTATCTATCTATCTACTATCTATCTATTTTACTTCATCTATCTAAACTCTTCTGGATCAGTATACTCTAAAAATTCAGGTTTTTCCGGGCCCCGGGGACTCCCCGTCGATTTGATACAAAAATTTACTGAACTTTTCAGCTTTTAAAGGGGGGGGAAAAATTTTCTATTTTATCTATCTTTTACTATCTATCCCATCTATCTATCTATCCTTTTCTATCTATCTATCTATCTACTATCTACCCATCTATCTAACTATCTATCTATCTATCTAAATTTTTTAATCTACTATCTATTATCTATCTATCCCATCTAAATATCTTCTGGATCAGTATATCTAAAAATTCAGGTTTTTTCAGACCGGCCCGCTCCCGTCCCATAGATCACAAAAATTGACTGAACTTTTCAGCTTCAAAGGGAGGAAAAAATATCTATCTATCTATCTATCTATCTATCTATCTATCTATCTATCTATCTATCCCATCTACTATCTATCCTTTTCTATCTATCTATCTATCCCAAACATCTTCCCGGGTCAGTAACTCTAAAAAAATTTTAGGGTTTTCAGCCCCGCTGGGTCAGTCGATAGATCCAAAAAAAAATTTACTAAACTTGCAGCTTCAAAGGGAGGAAAAGTACATCTATATCTATCATCTATCTATCTACCCATCTATCTATTATCTTCTATCTATCTATCACTACTATCTATTCCTATCTATCTTCTATCAATCAAACATCTTCTGGATCAGTATACCTAAAATTCGGATTGCCCCCTGCGGGCTCGTCGATAGGTCAAAAAAATTGACTGAACTTGAGTTTTAAAGGGAAAAGAAAAGTATCTATCTATCTACTATCTTCTACTATCTATCTATCTATCTATCATCTTCTATTATCTTTATCTATCTATCTATCTATCTATCTTCATCTATCATCTGTCTGCGTCTATCATCTATCTATCTATCTATCTATCTTCTATCATCTACATCTATCTATCATTATCTATCTAAACATTTTCAGATCAGAACCTAAGAATTCGGTTTTTGAAGCCGGCTAGCTCAGTCGGTAGAGCATGAGATTTAAAATCTAGGGTCGGGTAAACCCCACGTTGGCTTCCCCTTCTTTTCAAACCCCAACATGTCTATTGATGTAGGTTTCCCAAAATGTTAAGACATCCCTTTTTAACTCAGGGGTCTCTTGTCTCTCGAAAAATCCTGATTAATACTGAGCTTTTGGGAAATTTTTTTATCCTTGACAGACTCTTGCAGGTATTTTTAAAACACTATTCATAGGGGCCCTACATTTACTCTTGCGCTTTGCTCTTTAAAATACCAACGGCTTTTTTTTAGTACTGCAACTTTGAGAACGCTCGGTACAATGAATGTGGTTAAGAAACGGCCTAGTCCCTCATGTTCTTTAAACTTGTGGTGTGTCGTGTCAGATGGCCGAGCGGGCGAAGGCGCAGACTCAAGGCTTGTTCCTTACCATTCAAAGGGTTTTTTCTCTGAAAGGAGGCTGGGTTCAAATTCCCCTCCGGGCACGATAAACCCCCATGATCTTTTTACTTCAACTGTCAACAAAAGGCAGTTAAAGATGGCTAAAAGGTTCCCCCTGAAAAGTTCATTTCTGTACTCAGAAATTTTTTTTTGAATTTACAGACGCTAGTTTTTATTCCCCTTTTAACAAGCACTGGCAACTGGTCCACAGCAACAAGTTTTAGGTTGTTTTTTGGGCTGAATCATTTTTTTAAAAATTTTCCCTTTCGGGTTTGTACAGTTTAGAAAAAAAAAATGACAATTTAGGGCATGGGGCAAAAAGCACATTGGAGTAGATTTTCATAAGATTGCTGAGTAATCAGAAAAAGTTCACACCCCTCCTCCCGGAAAATAACGGGAANACCCTTTTTTCATTGAATTGCTGTGGTTTTAGTATTTTCTTTCCAGTTAATGTAAGGGCAGCAGGTGTGCTGTCTGAACCATGTTACTTATTAGAATCTCTTGAAGACCGTGCTTGCTGCAGTTATTTGTCTTTTATCGTGATCGTGACTCGGGTTTGTAGAGATGTCCCTGAAACAGCAGAGTCCTTCAGATCAAACTACATAACTTTGAACAGTCGGTTCTTTGACACACAGTAGGGGTTTCTGACACAGAGAGCTGGATGATTGATGTCGGCTGACTGCAGGGGGTCAACTGGTAATTGTCTAGTGCAGTCAAACTGATGTCCTTTTTTGTTTTAGAATGTTCTTGGGTTCAGAATAACCCAGTCTTATGTATTATACACAACTGATGCATGTCACACATGCATCAGTTAAAGATTAAGTTTAATTGACTTCATGCAAACTCTGCTGTTCCTGTTGCTTTATACAACTATATTTCCATTATTTAAAAGCAGCCTGTGGCTAACATAAAAGTATTAACACAGCGTTTTGGTTAATATATGGTACATAGTCTTCATTTGTCTTGCTTTTGGGTTAAAGCCTTGGGTATACTTTCAGATGTCTTGAGAGAAAATGCTCCAAAAGACTGAAGGGCTACAATAAAATCAAAAAGTGTTTGTGCTGAGTATTAGATTTAGGTTCTGGTTGTAATCGGTATCAGATTTATATGGGCTGGCAATGTCTAATATTCCCATTTAAAGTATTTTTTTTCACTTTCTTGAAATGCCGTAAGCGAATTATTATGTAAATAGTCTTTTCCACAGTATATGTATGCAACACACCCACACACACAAGCTTTATGATATCAGTATAACAGCCAACATATTGGCAATTTCTGTTTCACCTTCCTATTTCATGTTTTAAATGGAAGTAAACTTCATAGAAAAGACCAAGCTTGCTCTGTTTTCATGAGGACTCCTTCAGCTTAATTTGTCAAGCTCTTATCCCCCAAACCCACCTCAGTTTAGCCCTGGAGGAAGATTTGCTCCCCCTCATTCCTCTGTCTTAGTTTTCTCCTCTACTCTTCCCCCCCAAGTAATCACCAGAAGAGACAGATGGGGAATAAAGAGTTGCCTTTCCTTTCTCTGTCTGTACTCATCTTCTCCAAGGCAGGAGGAGACATTGCTGGCTACTGGGTTAATGAATGTTGTGTTCATTTGTCACGCTTATCAATCATTGCATGTGTAGGTGTCATTTTGACACATCTTCTCATCTGCTATTGTTGTTGTTGATGATGTTGTTTATTCCCACACTGTGTAATTGTACCTGAGTCATAGAGCAGAGGTGCAGGAAAATGGGTGCTAAAGGTGAAAACTGAAACATGGGCGTATGTGTTAACAGCTTAAAATGCTGGAGAATTATGTGGAGACTGGATGGAGGCGTCATGTTTTTCTAAAATGTATTCATCCCTGCTTCCTCACTTTTTTTTTACTACCAAATAACATTGTTAGTTTTAAGCGTATATAAAAGAGGAATAAAATGTATACAGTTTTGACATCTTTGACTTGTTTTAATTTTGTAACAGTGACATCTAAAAATAAATGTCACCATATATATATTTAACATCTGGAGGTTGCAGTGTGTCTTATTTTTCTTAAAAACACACATGGCGCATTGCAACATTTACCGATTTCCGATTTCCATATTTAGGCAATCAGACAAGCCATTAACATTTCCCAGCTTCATGGTTATAAGGAAATGTTTGGTACTAAGGCTAAGTGTTCATTTAGATACCCAGCGGGCACTGGGCTTTATGTGCACCCACACCACACCCACCCTTGTTGAGTCTGGCAGGAGGCACGATGTACTGCCATAGGGACCTTTATCCCTGGACGCCTCATTCCTGTGTGTGCCCAAAAGACTATACATTCACTGGCGAGCATTAAAAAAATCACTCTGGACCAATAACTAATTAGCTGGCTCACAGTAAAATACAGACATTAACGCCAACTGTTCTATCAACATGGACGCATAAGTTAGATGGATGTTAAAGAATAGCTCAACTGCTCGTAGAAATCGTCTCTGCTTTAGCATTACCTTTAAATTGAATCTATCTATCTATCTATCTCTATCTATCTATCTATCTATCTATCTATCTATCTATCTATCTATCTATCTATCTATCTATCTATCTAATCTATCTATCTATCTATCTATCTACATTTAAATATACATTCATTCATTCATTCATTCATCTTCTATTCTGCTATAAACATATTAATTAAATAGTAAGCATTATGTGGACACATAAAATTGACTATATGACTATGTAATTCAGTGAACTGCCTAATAATATTATTGATTAAATAATTTGATCTTTTTCTTCAACATTTTATTATCACATAAGATATTTAGGCACATTTTGTAAATACAGTATACCTATGCAAATCTGAGCAGAAACCAGAACAATTGTGAAGCCATGTAATCTCTTTCATGTCAGATGTCGTAATAAATAATTTTAAGCTTGATAAAAATCTTTAGAAAGTTTGAGAATTCTTAGGAAAAAACATGGAAAAGCTCAAAGTAGATCAAAGTTAGAAGGGTAAAATTGTCAAAAAGCTCAGACAGCAAAGCTAAATGTGATCACAAATAAGAGGCTTTATTCTGCCTCAAGTGATGAGCAAATGAGTACCACCAGAGAAGCTGAGTTTTAAGGCTTTTTTTATCTCCAGCAAATCGCCACATAGCAGTTTCTCGTCCTTGATCAGTAACCCAATAATAATGCATTCCTGGTCTTGTCATACAGATGGGCTAAACAGGGACCTCCCCAGCACGTGCACATTAGTCTTGACCGGTTTGAACTTTTTTTTTTGATGTAATGAGAACTTCAACATTAGACCACCACTTCTGTTTGTGAGTTGCCTGTGAAACATGTCCTGTTAGAGTTACTCTACATCTCAGTTACAGCATGTTAGTTAGAATGAGAAACAGCTATTCTTTCCCTCAGAGCTCAGGTGATATATGCCTGTCAGTATTTAAATAAATTATTCATGTTATGTTAAGTTTGTGGGCTGCATGGTGGCGCAGTTGGTTGCACTGTTGAATCGGTTCGACTCCCGGGGGTCTTTCTGCATGGAGTTTGCATGTTCTCCCTGTGCATGCGTGGGTTCTCTCCAGGTTCTCCAGCTTCTTCCCACAGTCCAAAAACATGACTGTTAGGTTAATTGGTCTCTGTAAATTACCTTTAGGTGTGAATGAGTGTGTGCATGGATGTTTGTCCTGTATGTCTCTGTGTTGCCCTGTGATGAACTGGCAACACGTCCAGGGTGTACCCCGCCTCTCGCCCATAGACTGCTGGGGATTGGTACCAACTTCCCCGTGACCAGGTATGGAAGAAGCGGGTATAGAAAATGGATGGATGGATGTTAAGGTTGTATATGTTAGTGTTTGCCCTTAAAGTCTATTATCATGGCATCAATGGTAATTGTTAGCAATGAATTGCATTTTCCATTGATGGTAGCATTGGCAACTTGGCGCTAAGCTTTTGTAGCGATGCTGTAAACCTGCTAGCTATGTTGGGATAGTTATATACGTATATAATACTATGTGTGTTTGTGCATTCATGCATTTTTTTTTTCGACTTATGATTTTTATTTTTTGTTGCATAGTACAGAGAAAAGAAAAACTGAGCAAAGTTACAGGTGACAACTTATCTTATTACCATCGTAATGTGTTTGGTTCCTGTAAAGGTTTCTAAACAACATCCATTTTTCCCAGAGTTCTTCAACTTTTGATGGTAGTAGTCTTAGAATGTATGTAAATCTCTCCATGTCATGAATTTCTTCCACAATGTCCATCCAGTTGTTTATGTTGGGGCGGTCCACCTTACCCCATTTCATTGTGATCGTTTTCTTGGTTGCTGCCAATAAAATTTTAACCAAGTATCGATCTTTACTTGGAATGTTACTTTCTGATAAGTAACCCAAATACAAAACTACACCTGTTCTGGGAAACTCATATCCTAGTATTTCTTTCATCTGTTTACAAACATCATCTCAATAACATTTCAACTTTATATATTGCCAAAAAACATGTGAATGATCTACATTTTGCTCTCCACATAATCTCCAACATGGTTACTGCACCATTAGTTATCCTCCCTTTATATTAGGAGTAATAAAAAATCTAAGTATATTTTTCCAACAAAAAATTTTCCATGTTCTTGAATTAGTTGTACTCTGTTGAGTTTCACAAATATCATGTGACATGTCATCAGTTATTTCCTGCTCCAGTTCTTTTTCCCACTTTTCCTTTACATATAATGTTGAAGTTTTTCCGTTAGCCATCAATCCTTCATATAACTTTGATACCATCTTGTCTATTTTATTCTTATATGCATTCCCTAATATTTCTGTGATTTTGTTTATTTCCCTTGGGAGACCTGGTTTAATTTCCTTTAGATAGTAATCTTGAGCTAGTAAATACATGTATAAATCATGATTTTCCAAATTATATTCTCTTCGTAAGGTTCGAAACCTTTTCATTTCCCCCTCTTTTGTTAATTTAGCTAACATATTCAAGCCTCTGTTGGACCACTCCTTAAATTTTGAGTTTATAATTCCTGGTTTAAAATTCAAATCATAGGCTAACCCGCTGAAAATCTAAATTTCATTTTAAATTTTTTATTTCTTGACTATTGTATGCCAGGTCTCCAAGGTCAATTTTGTAATGGAATCCTGTTGTTTCTTATTTTCTCTAAACATTTTCTTATTGACAGTCATAGCTCGTACATAATTAAAGAGATGTGTCTACAGTGTCACAGTGTTTTCATATGATAGCAAGCAAATTGTTCTTTTTAATATTGCTTGTCTATCAATCAATCTGTAAAAACATGAATACCAGGCATATGGGCAGAAACTTGTGCCATCAGAGACTGAATTTGAATTGATCAGACTGAATCTGTATATGTGTAATTTGAATTAAATGCATTGGTTGGAAAATGAATTTCACTAAATTGAAACTGAATTTAATGGTTGGAAACTGAATTTGTTGAAAATGTATTTCATTGTATTGAAAATTCAGTTTGACTACTTTCACCTTCAGTTCTATAATTCAATTTCAGTTTCAAAATTGAAAGACATGTTTGGTGGGCGTGGCCTAATTCCTCCACATCACCCCCTAGAAGATTTTAGATAATCAGCCCCAAGCCATGCTTTGACCGAGGATTATGAAATTTGCTACACTTATGTAACTTCTCAGGACCTGCAAAAAAGTGTCTTGGAGCATTGATCCAAGCCACACAGGAAGTCGGGCATTTTGGATTGAATTTGCGATTTTGACCCAATTTTTTGCTGTTTCTAGCCTTCATATCTGAGGGAACTCCTCCTACACCTTTTGACTTACAGACTTCAAAAAGACTCACTATACCCTCAAGGCATTGGGGATCAAAAGTTATCAAAAGCTTTTTGCTACATAAAAACATGTGGGCGTGGCCAAGCCTCAACGTCTGACGTCTCGCTATTAAAGACGAAACTGTAATAACTTTAACACACAAGCTCGCAACACCACCAAACTTTCTGTGTGTCATCTAAGACCAACACACATCATATTCACATGCTCAATAGATTACATCACTTTAGCCCAGCCCAATTACAACAGGAAATCACCTGCTTCTGTGGTGGATGTCCTTTTAGATTCTGACACTTACAAGTTTCAAGCACATTGTGATCACAGAGAACAAACTGATGTTGAATCCTACTGGTAACAGTTACTGTTGGCTGAAATGTGTGGGTCTGGCAGCATGGGGAATTATTATATCTCGCCAATGGCATACATTTGCCTCTAAATTAAACATGCATTGTCCGATTTACTCCAAACTGAATATGGTTGATCTTTGTCGACCCCCAGACAGCTCTATTGGATTACATTTTAATTCGGATCAACAGCGCCCCCTAGAAAATGTCAAACGCTTTATCTCCCTCATACATCATGTAGTTATTTACAGTGGGGATAGCGGTATTAATCTTCAGGCTCCATTTGTTCGGCTTCACAGCTATGTGCTTCATGCTATCTCGGTTGCTAGGCAACAGAAGGTACGCTGAGGTAAGGGCAGGGGAAACGCAGACCGCTATAACACCAGTGGCACACTATGGTAATCTGCCATGTTTAGCTAATAGCTGCAGGTAGCATAGGTGTTACTGTTAGACCATCATTTGTTTACGCTTCTTATAGATGGTCATGCGACTTGGTGATTGACTTCCGCCAAGCTCATGAATGCTGCACTGCTCCAGCTCAAAATGCCGTAAAGGAAGTTTAACCTGATGTGAAACGTAAACCAATGAATCTGTGTTTGATTACGCTGGCCTTCCTCAAGGACCTGGATGTGTGACACAAAAAACTGAATTTTGGAACTGAAATCGAATTTCAGACCTAAAAGTGAAACTGGACAAACTGAATTTTTTAATACAACAAAATACATTTTTAAACCACATGAATTCAGTTTCAAACTGTTAAATTTAGTTTCAGTTTGATGAAATTATTTTTCAAACCAATGCATTTAATTTCAAATTACACAATTCAAATTAAGTGTCTGATGGCACAAGTTCCTGCCCATACAGGCAAAACAATAACCATTGTTGCTTTTATGTGTATTTTGTCAAGCAACTTATCTTTTGAGGGGTCATATTAATCATTTTAGCATTACTTAATATTACTAATCATCCATTACTCATTCAAGAGATTAAAACAATTGTGTTCAGTATTAATAAGACACCCCTACTACATTTGAAGTGGACTTCATTCCTAGCCCTGACATAAATCTCAGTTCCTTAAAATCACATTATTTAAAACTCCTATATTGTTCCATCTGCATAAACAAAAATATAGTACAATGCTTGAAGGAAAATAGATTTAAAAAATGTTTTTTGTCTTGTAAGTGAGCAGTCCGTGCACAAGACAAGATGGCATATACAGAATGCAAAATGATGTGTAGCTCTGTTGAATGAGTGAAACAGTATAAGTCAGAGTGGAGCTATACAAGGGAGAGATTGTATGTCAAAAGATATGCTCCGCAGTAATGGAGGAGTGTCTGAGAGCTCATGAAATGATTCACTGGCGAATTCGTGCTCAAGTATTAATCAGATAGCACTCGCTTGGCTTTTTGAAGAAAGCGACTGAAAAGAAACTGCCTTCGCATATCGGCTACCCCAGGATTTCTTAAAGTAAAAACATTTGTGGAAGAAAAGATTAATCCGACTATTTCTTCCACAATATACCAAGAGTGAAAGGCATATAATTTCATGTGTGAGCACTCATTCCTTCACAATTTTCCCTTCAGACAGAATGATGAAATCAAATGAAAGCAAACAATTTATCGTTGTTGGCATAACAGTGGTCTTTTAAACACCAACACAGTCATTATACAGTTGTTAGAGCACTTCAGGAAAGTGACACAGAGACAGTCAGATTGAGAGGATTCCATTGACCACCTCTTTCGGTCTGCCAAAGGAAATGGTCATATTGAGTTCCCATGTAAACGGATTAAAATGGAGAGTTAAAGTGTGTCTCTGCACTATTGCCTGGCCTAGATACAGTAGCTCACTGCAACAATTTAAAGTAATATTCTTTTCGCAGGAAATGTGTGAAATATAATCAGGGCTGCCATGGTTTCTCTTGTAGAAGCTGCTCTTCTGACATGAAGTCTTTTGGACAGGGATGGCTTATAAAGTACTTTTTCAAGTACAGAACAAAAATGTGAGAACACTAAGAGCCCCGGCCATTTGCATCAGTTTGTGTTTGGCACCCATGGTGAATATTGCCAAATACATCTGGCTCATGTGACTCAAAAACAGCTTATTTCAAGTTTGTTTAATAATTACAATGGGATCCTATGTACATAGTTGTCACACAGCTGAAAAACACTCACTGGCCACTTTATAAGGTACACTTTACTAGTAAGAGGTTGGACCCCCCTTTTACATTCAGGAACGCTTTAATATTTTGTGGCACAGATTTAATTCGTTTTGGAAACATTTGTAAGAGATTTTGTTAATATGGGCATTATAGGATCAGGTAGTTATTGCAGAGTTTTTCTATGGCACATCAATGATGCAAATATTCTGTTCCACCACATTCCAAAGGGGCTTTATTGGTGTAAGATCTGGTGAGTCCATGGTGACATGGATGGTCATGTTTAATAAGCCATTTTGAGATGATTTGAACTTTATGACATGATGCCCTGCTGGATGTAGTCATCAGGAGATGGGTACAGTATGGTCATAAAGGGATGGACATGGTGAGCAGCAACTCAGATAAACTGTGGCATTTAACCGATGGGTGGTTGGTACTAAGGGGCCTAAAGTGTTTCAAGACAATATCTCCCACTTTATTAAATCATAATAAACTGAGCCATTGATATAAAGCAGCATGAATTCATGATAAAGTCTGACCATCAAAAAGTCACAGCTCAAATAGAGATTTTTGAACCAGTCAACATTTGTTATCATTCGACTTAGATGAACCTAAGTAAAATGTAGCCTCAGTTTCCTGCTTTTAGCTGCCAGGAGTGGCACCCGCTGTGTTCTTCTCCTGTAACCCATCTGCTTCCAGGTCTGACATTTTGTGCGTTTTGAGATGGAATTCTTCATACATTGGCTGCAACGAGTGGTTGTTAAAAGTCTTGCTTCTTTTCTTTCATCTCCAACCAATGTGACAATTTTCTTCTGACATCAACTTTCTTCCCGCATTTTCATCCACATAACATACTGCTCACCAGATATTTTCTCCTTTTCAGAGCTTCCACCAATAGCCATGCCAAGTCACTAAAATCTCCTATCCTCGTCCTTCTGATGCTTGTTTAAAACTTCACCAAGTTGTCTTTATCACATCTTGATGGCCAAATGTACTGAGTTGCTACCATGTGATCTGCTGACTTGTTTGTTTGTGTTTACAAGCAATGGAATAGGTGTATTTAATAAAGTGGTCAGTGATGTATATGTTTTTGTTTGACTAAACTACACTCTATGAGTACATTTGTCACTGTTCACATCATTAAGTGTAAATGTGACATTTTACCCATATTTCCTTAGAAAGGAAATAGCCCACACATGCTTGGTTTTGACACATTGGATTGAACATTTCATGGTCTTACACTATTCCATCACTTAGATGCCACAAGTGGCTCAGCCTGAAATGAGTTCATAAGTTAATCAGATTGAGCCTCCTGACTTCCTTCCTCTGTGGGATCAAACATTGACACCAAGTTCCCCATTTTCTGTTCATTCTCTAGTAACTTCATACATCCTAAAAAGGATGACAAAATCACAATCGGTGACAGAGGAAGATGTGATTGAAGAACTACCCGAGAAGTGCTGTTGAAATTATGGTTGGTTCCAGAGGTTGGTGTGTTTAACCTTCAAAGTGAAGAATAAATCCTTGTTTAGCAAACCAGAAGTAGGATTTCATATAGCCAAAACAAATCTCCTTAGAGCTTTGAAGCAGCTACAGCTCCAGGGTTCATCTCTTTTTTTTTATTTTTTATTTTTATTTTTTTAATTCATGCAAATCCCAGAGCGTGGGGGCAGTGAAAGATGTTGTTTATGAGCATGTAAAAGTTGCATCTTGCCACAGAGACTTTAGTCCTTATTGCATGGGGAGGATTTGTCTCCATTCCCTGTCCTTTTTGTCCTTGCATGCATTTTTCTTTTTTGTTTTACGTCTCCATTCTGTTAATAATACACAAATGTCCTCTTTCCCTTCCCCTCCCTCTTCCCCCCCTCTCCTCCCCTGTAGCAATTATTGAGCCCACCACCACTAGTGCTGTCTCAAGCCCAGGTCAGTATATGTCACTATGCTGTACGCCAGATTAGCAATGAGGTCCGCTGCCTCATACTAACCCTAGTCAGATTCCTCCCCTCCATCTTGGTTGATATCAGTTGGCTGGCTGGAATGCCTGCTGGGTGTACAGCTTTACTGTATGTCCTCTCTTAATTTTATTTGCATTTATTTGCTCATTTTTCTTTGGCCATTAGAGTCTGGCAACATTTACTTCCGGTAGCCTTTCATTACAGCCCCCACCACCACCACCACCCTTTTGTGGTGAATGCAGTAGCATCATCAAGTGGCTGTTCCATATTCGTTTTTGGTCTTCACTGCTTTTCATAATGCTGATGGCTTTGTCTTATTCTCTTTTTGGCTTTTTACCACCACCACCCTGCTGGACACATCATAGGCAGGACACTGTTGGTGGTGAAGGGCCTTAGTTCTAAGATTGAGTCTCTAACTGTCCTTGTTCTTTTGTCACACCCTTTCTGTCCTGTTCTCTTTCTCTCACGTTTATTTTCCTCCTCTCTATGCTTTTTTCTTTCTGTTCTTTCTTTGTTTCTAAAACAATCATTTGGCGCGTTGCCACTGTCTTTAACCTGATCTCCTGCTTGTGCTGTTGTCGTTGCTACACTTTCAATGTCACCCTCGTTTCCCCTCCTTGCTCTATTCTGCTGCTTCCACATTCCAGCCAAGAGTAATCCCCTCTGCCTGGTCGTCTTTTCTCCCTTTGTAATGGTTTTAAGCAAGTCTCAGAATGTAATCTCTTTTGCTGGTTACATTATTTTTGCTTAATGCTTTTTGCTTGCGCAAAACACACAGACACACCAGAAGGCTCTCTGTGGCTAAGACACGTCGAAATTAAAACGGCATTCAATAGTTCCTACATAACCACATGCAATAACTATTATTGCATGATTGTTTCGTTAAGTGTTTCTTTTGTTATTATTTTGCATTCACTTCAGAGGCTAGGCACTATTTTTACCTGTCTTTCTGACCCATATACAGTACAGACCCAAAGTTTTGACACACCTTCTCATTCAAAGAGTTTTCTTTATTTTCATGACTATGAATATTGTAGCTTCACACTGAAGGCATCAAAACTATGAATTAACACATGTGGAATTATATACTGAACAAAAAAGTGTGAAACAACTGAAAATATGTCTTATATTCTAGGTTCTTCAAAGTAGCCACCTTTTGCTGTGATTACTGCTACGCACACTCTTGGCATTCTGTTGAGCTTCAAGAGGTAGTCACCTGAAATGGTTTTCCAACAGTCTTGAAGGAGTTCCCAGAGATGCTTAGAACTTGTTGGCCCTTTTGCCTTCACTCTGCGGTCCAGCTCACCCCAACCATCTCGATTGGGTTCAGGTCCGGTGACTGTGGAGGCCAGGTCATCTGGCGCAGCACCCCATCATTCTCCTTCTTGGTCAGACCAAAACACATCGGTCCCGACTCCCGAGTGAGAGTGAGGCAACATAACAACAAAGCATGGAGAGTGGTAAGGAGACAGTGGCTTCTGTGGAAAAGAAAATTAGAGAAGGGCAATACAACCTACTGAATAAAGCAGGGAAGTCGGACATTTGGACCCGCTTCAAAATTCAAAAATAAGTAATAATTAACACTGTAATGATTAACTATCAGCATTGTAAAAAAACGTTTTATAAACAGTCCAATAAACACCATAACCTGATCTACTTATTCAGCTACTTTTCCTCTCGCGCGCATCACGTGACATACTGCGGCCTTTCAGCGCCTGTCAATCTAGTCTCGCTCGGCCTCGGAGCGCTGAATAAAAGGTAGGGGGTTGGGGGTTCTCGGTCTGGTGGGAGCGGTCAGAAAAGCCTTGGGATCGGGCGGGACCGGGACTGAAAATTCAGTCCCGTGCAGGTCTCTAGTGGGAACCAGGCATGTAGAGTCCATCCGTTCACCTCTTCTGCGCTGCACAAAGACACGGTGGTTGGAACCAAAGATCTCAAACTTGGACTCATCAGACCAAAGCACAGATTTCCACTGGTCTTATGTTCATTCCTTGTGTTCTGTAGCCCAAACAAGTCTCTTCTGCTTGTTGCCTGTCCTCAGCAGTGGTTTCCTAGCAGCTATTTCACCATGAAGGCCTGATTCACACAGTCTCCTCTTAACAGTTGTTCTAGAGATGTGTCTGCTGCTAGAACTCTGTGTGGCATTGACCTGTTCTCTAATCTGAGCTGCTGTTAACCTGCGATTTCTGAGGCTGGTGACTCGGATGAACTTATCGTCCGCAGCAGAGGTGACTCTTGGTCTTTCTTTCCTGGGGCGGTCCTCATGTGAGCCAGTTTCTTTGTAGCGCTTGATGGTTTTTGCGCTGCACTTGGGCACACGTCCAAAGTTTCCCCAATTGTTTGGACTGACTGACCTTCATCTCTTAAAGTAATGATGGCCGCTCGTTTTTCTTTACTTAGCTGCTTTTTTCTTGCCATAATACAAATTCTAACAGTCTATTCAGTAGGACTATCAGCTGTGTACTGTATCCACCTCCTGCACAACACAACTGATGGTCCCAACCCCATTTATAAGGCTTGAAATCCCACTTCTTAAACCTGACAGGGCACACCTGTGAAGTGAAAACCATTTCAGGTGACTACCTCTTGAAGCTCATCAACAGAATGCCAAGAGTGTGCGTAGCAGTAATCAAAGCAAAAGGTGGCTACTTTGAAGAACCTAGAATATAAGACATATTTTCAGTTGTTTCACACTTTTTTGTTCAGTATATAATTCCACATGTGTTAATTCATAGTTTTGATGCCTTTAGTGTGAAGCTACAATATTCATAATCATGAAAATAAGGACAACTCTTTGAATGAGAAGGTGTGTCCAAACTTTTGGTCTGTACTGTATATTCAGTCAGATGACAAGTCAAAATTAACTCGACAACAAAAAAGTAGTCCTGCATAGCCCTTATCTTTCATTTGATAGATCACTTGCAGAACAAATGACAATTTCATGGTCCAAAGGAACACCAGGGGTTTTAGTGGAAGATAAACTCACTCAGTGGGTCACTGTTCCTTTTCTCTGCAAGTTAGTTTGAGTTTTTCTGTTGGTGGTGCTCCAACTGAATGGATTGGTAAAAGGAAGAAGTTTAGATTCCCAGTACCTATGAATGGCACTTATCCCTGTCCATTGTTTAATTAATTTATAAACTTAATATGTACAGGTCTTCTTTCTCATGTGAATGGGCTTGTAAAGAAGCAGTCCAGAAATACAGCATGATTTTCAGTCGGGGAGCTAAGAAAGTCAAGAGCATTTCAGTTGGAAATAATTCCCATAGCTCTTTCAGTGTATGTTTCAGTTTGTTGATTAAGAGCATATAAAAGTAAAGTTAATTTATTTGAGAAAATATCCTTCACAAAAAGGAGTATTTATTGAACTTTTTTCTACCCTTTTTGTGCCAGTATTATACATTTTTTTTTTTTTTGTGAAAATAAAATAACGTGACTACATAATCTATTAAAGAAAATACCTATTTCAGCCCTGAACTGACTTGTTCTCATCTTGTACTTATGAACCATTAACTATTGTCATTTCTAAGTATTACAATTGGCATTAGTTATTACAACAAAAAACAAAACAAAATATTCAGTCAACCAATGATTTTAACTGTAGATGACAAAACTGGCTTTATCAGTTGGTCGTCAGCTTCCCTGATTTCCACAGATCAGCATTAACATATGTAAAATAATACTGCAGATATCTTTGCATGACATTTTTTTCTACTTATCGGCCACTATGAAATACAGTTTGTTTAAAGACACATAATATATCACACTTAAATAATGTATACTCAATATGTTCTGCCAATTTAAAACAATTTATGATGCTGTGTTTGTCACAAAAACATGGAACTTAATACAGTAAGCTACAGTATTAAACTTACAACTCTATACAGACACAGAAATCCACTCCTTCAACTTTCACAGCAACTTAAGGCTTAAGGTTGAAAATATAATCTTTGACACATAAAGCAATAAGACCTGAGCCAAGGCCTCTGTTATCAACCTTGAAGAGGATGGTCAAATTGAACAAAAGGCACTGTTCAGAAGACAGTGACCTCGTCTGGAGTGGACACAAGATGCAGATGACTCTTAGATCCCTCTGAGAGCAGCACTGTGGTCAAACCAAAATCAGACACTCTGGAGGAAAAAACAGAGAGGAGGAAGATGATCAGTGTTCTAAATACTTTCTGCTCCTCACTCTGTGATGAACTGTGGCAGATGGACATCACATTCAGCCACACTTTATCCCACCAAAGAGCCAGACAGAGCTGTGCAGCCGTTTATTTGTGCCCATTGCCATCAGACACCTCAACAGTCAACAAGCCCACATCCAAAGCCAGCTGTGAATCTCACCTCCTCTGACTCCCACTCAGCCAGAGCTGTCACACCCATTGCTCTCTTCTCCTCAGCTCCACATACAGATCCTGTGCTCCATGCGTGGTAACCCTGAGCCATAAAAAGTAGTCTCAGAAAATGTGCATTGTTACCATTAACAGTTTACTAATACCAGTACTGTGTCTCTTCATTAAACGTAGCGACAGTTGGGGGCACGAAGGGGTAGGGCGCGCGACTCATATATGGCGTCCTTAGTTCTTGACGCAGCCCATCACAGGTCGAGTCCTGGCCCGTTGACCTTTGCTTCATGTCTTCCCCCACACTCTCTCCCCATTTCCTGTCAGCTCACTTTCAGAAAATAAGAAAAATAAAAGACAACTAGTGCAGCCAAAAGAAAAAAAAAACAGTGGCAGTTAAATTTTTGTCCGATAAGATGACCACAGTGTTATCTAATTTGTATGTTTTGGCTACAGCCTGCCACAGGAACATGAGTTTAATGTTTCCCTGCTAAACAATCCTAGCATGCTATCTTTTGTAACAAAATGTTTGGAGCTGTCAGAGCTGACTGCTTGAAACAAAAGAAAACAAAAAATGACTGTGGGTGATACTGACTCTCTTGTGTTTAGACAAAAACAACTAAGGCAAATCAGTGCATGATTCTCGCTGAAAGGACAATATGGGTGTGCAATGGGATTGTTGTTTTTTAATATGATATATCAAACATTTTTAGTCTATCCTATTATTGAGATGATACTGTGGAGCCATTGCAAAGCCCATCAAGTGGCATGCTATGTCATTTGTTTAAGCCATGAAAGGCTTAAGTGTAAAAGTGACAAGATATGATGCTGGTAGTCAGGATTTATCATCTTTATAGACGGCAGGGCTGTCTTCTTTATTTCTAAGCGGAACTAAGCAAGCTATCTCCTGCTTATGCAGATTAAAATAGAAGTTTGGATCTGCTATACTAAGAGACACACAATATGTTTTTCTGTCTGACTGTAAATCAGACCAAACATTAACTGTGTTTTGTCAATTAAGACTACCAAACTTATTTCTGTTAGCTAAATGCCAGAATCAGGAGTAAGAGATTTATTTTTTTAACTTGTTAACTTAAGTTTTAAGGTTTACATACATTTCCTCCTTTGTATTTGTGAGAATTGACTTTTGAACTGTATGACTCCTTGGGTCAAATACTTTAGGTACCCTTTCACAAGATTCTATTTGTTAAGGTGAGGTTTTGAAATTGGTATTTGAACTTTGAAATATTTTACATTTACTGCATATGATGTATTGCCATATGCTGATTAGGGCTGAATGAAGTTAGGAAATCTTGTGATGACCATATTGCAAAGAAACGTTTGATAAATCATTTTGAAAAATCCACATTTTCCTCACTTCTCCCCTTCTCATATGCTGTTAGGATGCTTCAACTATTCTCTGTGACCTTAAGCATTTTGTGCTCAGTGATCTTTGTCATGACTGAACATATTTTGCAGTGAGACTCAATTTAATAGTCTTAATATCTCATTGACATGCAAAATCTGAATTCCTGACCCTTGGAATATAATAGCCAGCAGTTATTACATTTTAAATGTCTTATCGTGCAACAATGATATATTTTTGATATATTGTACAGCCATAGCCTAAACTAAAATGTATCATTTCTATAGGGCAAGGATAAAACCCATTTAAACAAACATGACAGTTAGGGGTGTGGAAAATCAGTGAAGATTTCACTTCTGCCAAAAGTGTCTTAAATATTAAAAATAGTGAATATTCCTTCTCTTCTTTCAATGTCTGGTAAAAATCGGTTAATACTGAAATTGTAAATGTAACAATTTATGCCTTTTCAAGATCTACGTTTTATTTTATGCGGTTCCTTAGTACATATCTGTATCTTTACCCTTTGATGATTGAAGAGATAAAAAAATAATCTTCTTTCCCTTGTCTCTCTTTTCTCACTTCCTACCTTATAAATATCACACATGTTCACACCTGCCAGGTAACCATAGACAGAAAGACAAACAATCTGTTCCTTTACATGATTTCTTAAATCTTTCATGTCTTGAAATGTTTATACAGTCCTGTAAATGCACAAAACAGCAGTGTTCTTTATTTTAATGGAATAAAAAGTCTTAAGCTTTTCTTAGCGTTAGCATAAGGATTTATGTGCATTTCCCAAAACATAAACCACGGCTCCAACACTCTAAAGCAGCTGGCCTGATGCCACCCTGTCATCCAAATGAAATGTAGATCTGGGATAATTGCATACCCTCACAGAGTGCTACCTCTGTTTACTTACGCAAATCACTTGCGGTTGGTAAAAGTAGTCTTCTCCTCATTGTGCTGAGTCACAGCTATTGTTTTTCAGGGCACAACACTGCTAGCAAACAGAATAACACATGCATCTAACATCATCTAACTCCAGTTTTGCGTGTGTTATGTTAACCTCCATCATGAAAAAGTTTGCGCAGCGAGAGTTTAGGTAAATAAAGAGTATCCCCACATAGCTCCCAACTTGCCTCCTGTTACTATTGGCTCTTCTGCTTCTGGTACAATTTATGCTTTTTATGCATTTTGATAGAAGAAATTACTGAAAGGGTAAAGATAGCCTGCATCCTAAATGGTTGATGTGTCTCGCATTATAAGCATTTATTTGCCCCTCCTTTGACCCGCCATGAAGCTGAAAAGGAGATGAGAGGATAAAGATCAATGAGCAGAAAGCCAGTGTCTGGATATGTTTGAGAGAAACCTATAAAAAATGCAAACGATGGAGCAAAGCCTTGAGATTGAGAGACGAAATACAGAGTGCAGTCACACATTGCTTTGCATCTTTGTAGAGCAACTAAAAAAACGTGGATTACTTTTTTAGGACCTTTTTTATAGGGAAAATTCCTCAGTCTGAATAAAGATCTTACTATAATTGCTTTAGATTGATGGAAGGTCGTACATCTTCCTTTATTTCAAGGTCCGGGGCATAACATCAAAGAGATAATCTATCTAATTAAGTATTCTGGCAGAGATCTCCAAAATTCAATTCAGTCTCTCATCTCCAGGCTTGCAATGATGTGCTAATCAAATTATTCTTTCATGTTGAAAAGTTAGTTCCCAAGGCTTGTTTTGTTTTTGTTGCACTGGACAAGACCATCTCTGTAAATACATATGGTTTGCTGCAAAGTTCTCCATTAAAATCCTCTCTTGGTCTGTTCTACACAAATATTAAACTAACTTACAGGTTTTTTTATTTTATTTTTTTATTGGCAGGAGTGGCTTTTATTTTATAAGTCGACCGACAGGAAATGGGGTGGAGAAGGAGGGGAAGACATGCAGCAAAGGTCAGCGGGCCGAGACTTGAACTCCTTACGGCTGCGTAGAGGACTCTGCCCTCCGTATATGGGTCGCGCGCTTTAAGCCTGTGCCGTAGCCTCGCCCCACTAACTTACAGATTTAACCATGTGTACACCATTACTTTGAGTTTAAAAATAGCAGAAATTGCCCATATGCCAGAATGTCCAGCTTTAATATATTATGCATTTTAGCTGAGGCTGCACCTCAATTAAGTTTAGTTTCTTTTTTGAATTAATATTTGGCCTGAAGTTCACTTAAAGCTGATGAAAAGGTAAGTGTTTGAATTTAAGTTTTTCTATTTTAACCAACACCAACAGAACCACCCCAGCATGAGTGAGTAATTATGGCAGAATCACAATTTTGGCTGCTTTCTGCTGTAAGCTTGTAATGGAGGTAGATAATTAGCCTGAAAATCATTTTATTAACATTTCTTTGCAAAAGCCTTGTGCAAAAAAACTAAATCTGGAAATTATGCAAAAGTCCAGTTGTTTTAAATATTTAGTAAATAACGCCTTTTAAAAAACCCTTTTTTTAAAATTATTTAAAGAATCTGGCTGTACCATATTTACGTGCTGCATGACTGTAGCTCTACAGATCTGTAATTGACAATTAAAGTCATTTGAGAGCACTGCATGGTAGAATTTAAGTCTCTTACCAGCTTCAGCAAGGGATTCATTCCTTACATTTTTCACTAAAACATGTTCATGTCTGGGACACCTAATCTGTCTTCTTCCTTAACAGTCTGGTGGCCTGATATTCCTGTGCCGTTTACACTTGTGTAAAATTGTTTGAAAAAAATTTTGCGGCACTTTAACACAACAACATTGTACTGAAGGATCAGCCAAACTTGTGGACCTCCACAATTTTCTTTCTGATATCTTGCCTAATCTCTTGTAGTTTTTCCATGATGTCACGCAAGGTAGCCTTGTGTTTAAAGTGCTTGAAATATATGCAGAGGTGTGCTTTCATTCAACTCCAATGTTGTGAATGAACCTATCAGAAGTGTATGAAGTCAAGACACCATCATCTGGGCTTTTCCAGAAATATATGCAGTTAATACAGGGGTTGGACAATGAAACTGAAACACCTGGTTTTAGACCACAATAATTTATTAGTATGGTGTAGGGCCTCCTTTTGCGGCCAATACAGCGTCAATTCGTCTTGGGAATGACATATACAAGTCTTGCACAGTGGTCAGAGGGATTTTAAGCCATTCTTCTTGCAGGATAGTGGCCAGGTCACTACGTGATACTGGTGGAGGAAAACGTTTCCTGACTCGCTCCTCCAAAACACCCCAAAGTGGCTCAATAATATTTAGATCTGGTGACTGTGCAGGCCATGGGAGATGTTCAACTTCACTTTCATGTTCATCAAACCAATCTTTCACCAGTCTTGCTGTGTGTATTGGTGCATTGTCATCCTGATACACGACACCCCTTTCAGGATACAATGTTTGAACCATTGGATGCACATGGTCCTCAAGAATGGTTCGGTAGTCCTTGGCAGTGACGCGCCCATCTAGCACAAGTATTGGGCCAAGGGAATGCCATGATATGGAAGCCCAAACCATCACTGATCCACCCCCATGCTTCACTCTGGGCATGCAACAGTCTGGGTGGTACACTTCTTTGGGGCTTCTCCACACCGTAACTCTCCCGGATGTGGGGAAAACAGTAAAGGTGGACTCATCAGAGAACAATACATGTTTCACATTGTCCACAGCCCAAGATTTGCGCTCCTTGCACCATTGAAACCGACGTTTGGCATTGGCATGAGTGACCAAAGGTTTGGCTATAGCAGCCCGGCTGTGTATATTGACCCTGTGGAGCTCCCGACGGACAGTTCTGGTGAAGACAAGAGAGTTGAGGTGCACATTTAATTCTGCCGTGATTTGGGCAGCCGTGGTTTTATGTTTTTTGGATACAATACAGGTTAGCACCTGAACATCCCTTTCAGACAGCTTCCTCTTGCGTCCACAGTTAATCCTGTTGGATTTGGTTCGTCCTTCTTGGTGGTATGCTGACATTACCCTGGATACCGTGACTCTTGATACATCACAAAGACTTGCTGTCTTGGTCACAGATGCGCCAGCAAGACGTGCACCAACAATTTGTCTCTTTTGAACTCTGGTATGTCACCCATAATGTTGTGTGCATTTCAATATTTTGAGCAAAAACTGTGCTCTTACCCTGCTAATTGAATCTTCACACTCTGCTCTTACTGGTGCAATGTGCAATCAATGAAGACTGGCTACCAGTCTGGTCCAATTTAGCCATGAAACGTCACACTAAACCTCACACTAAAATGACAGGTGTTTCAGTTTCATTGTCCAACCCCTGTATATGTAACAATATTTCAGTCTGTTCTTATATTAATTTCTGTCAAAAATATTTTTTTTATTAGTTGTGCATTTGTTTCTTACAAGCTAGGCAATTTAATATACATTGTTACCAAAAACAGCTTGTCCATCATTTGGTATTCTCTTGCAAGAACGGAGTGTTGCATTCAGCCAGCAGAAAGCTTGTTTAGAAAAGTCAAAGCAAATTTCACACATTACTGTTTAAATTAGCAGTGTAATAATACATCACAGTGGAAGATACAATTTTCTAACACACATTCTCAGCCACCTACCTACCTCTACAGCCTTTAAAACAATATAAAACAGCAATATTAGAGTTACTGATCATACAAAAGCTCAAAAAGCATTAAACTTGCTGGAGTAGGCAATGTAGGTGTCGTGTATAAAGCCCTTACTCTAAGCTAATCCACACAGGACCTCTGCACTGGAGAGATCGCTTTTTAATAGATGGCTCAGAAAGGCCTTGGTTTTAGCAATACAAATGCACACTGATCATTTATGTATGTAGCTAGAAGCACAAGCCAAAAGTGCTGTTGTTAAGTCACGTCAAGTGGCAATTATGTGTAATAGCGAATGTGACTGCTAACAGCTGGGTTTGTGAGTCACTCCTGGATAATGTGTATATATAAACATTTCACTTATGAATTATTTAAGAGGTTGGAGTATCTCGATTCAACAAGCTTTTACTGAGGTCTTCGATGAGTGGACTGGTGCTAAAGATCCGAGAGGACTGGACTTGTTGAAACCAGTGTACTAAAAGTCTCAGGGAGATTCTAAAACAGGCAACCCTGCATCTACTTTACCCGGCATGCTTGGCACCAGACACACTTAGCTACCCACAGATAATCCTTTTTGGCAGTACATTTTCTGCCAGCCTTATCAGTTATACGGTAGCAAGATCAAGAACCGTACAAACAACTTCCACACCACCCTGGCTACTGGCCCGCACGGTTTGTTTTGACTTGATATGCTGACCTTCATTTTTACCGAGTGCTAACTCCACCATCACCTCTGGAAGAGTCTGATAAGCAGATGGTATGTCATCTATCACACTTAACCCCTTAAACCCTGGATGATGTAACTAGACAATAGATTTTTGTCCTGTGGGTCTAGAAGCCTGCATGCTTCTGCAGTCTAAAAACCTCTTTTTGCAATAATAGGGTGGAAAGGCGCATAATCAATGCTTGATGTAAAGCCTGTATATCCCCCTTCACTCAAGTGAACATTATATTTCTAATGAAAAGCAAACAGAAACCCGAAAGCCTCCAGTGACTGCATGTAAAATAAGCATAATGCACATAAAGACGAATACATCCGGCACTTAGTGGGGCTAATTTTACTGCTCTGAGCAGCTTTTTAGTGTGATTCCCAGAAATATCAAAGCTTGCTAGATTTCATTTAATTGATCAACAGTTTTCCTTTTGAAAACATTTGCTTTACCATACTGCGAAAATGTTTTTTCGGTAAATGAAAGCAATTACTTTGATCTTAGAATAAGATCGCCATATGATCCACTGTTTTCTTTCTAATGAGTATTAATCGAGTCAGATCGCCATTCAGTTGTTTGTGTGATAATAATCATTACAAGCAAGAGCCTGTTTTGCCGTAGCTGCTCTGGCTTTTTATTACAGTGCACTATCTCCCACATTTAGGTAATGTGAGAGATAGTAACACTAAAATGGACTTTGTATTTCACTGGGCTTAGAAAGATGCTATAAAACAAAGTGATTCCTCGCTTATGTTTTTGCCATCTAGCAGGTCAGCTATGAAGTTAACAGGTGTCAGTTCAAAGTTAACTTTTAGAAACATTCAGATATTTTTCATGGAAATAGAATAAAAGTTGTTTCAGATCTTTAAAGTTTGGTCTTCATTATGTGATCTTTGCTTTTATTACTTTCCCTCGTGGGCAGAAACACCCACAGCCACCTCCGAAGTTTTTTAATTAAAGATAACTAGCTTACAATCTGACTGCTGCTGTAACTTACAGCTCTATCTCAGCATATTTGAATTTAACCGTAACGTTTATTCATATAAGTAATTCAAATCAAATCGTGTATTATAGATATTCATTGAACACAATAATATATCTGAAACATTTATTTCTGTCGAATCTGATGAGTATGGAACAGAAATAATGAAAACCCAACATTCAATTTCTCAGACATTTGAATTTTATTAAAATGTGTTAATGAGGCTTTAACAGGAACCATCAGCTCATCTGCATTGTTGGGTGTGGTGTCTCATCTTCTTCCTAACAATACACTACAGTCTCTCTATTGGATTTAGGTCAGACGAGCTTGTGCGTCAAGCACTGTCGGCTTGTTTAGCATTGAGCCATATTGGCTTACCCGTCTTGTGGATGGTGTCGGTGACTGTCTGCTGGACAGCTGGACAACTTTTTGATAATATTCTAGTTTATTAAAATGAACCTGTATGTCTAAAAGCTGAACAATAGGACAGCAGAAACAGCATAGTGGAGACTAAACTGTATACATCATTATTATGCTCACTCCACTTATATTAAACATGTTAAATCGTATTTGTTGCTCCATCACACAGAGTTTTTCACACTTTAAAGGATTGCAGTTCCACACACATTGGAATATTGGAACTAATCTGCTCAATAAAGGTATACCTGAGAGTCAATCCATTTTTTCTAACAATATCCCCGCTTCCAGACTCTCATAAAGCATTCAGAATACATTTTAGTCATCCACAAAGGCCCTCTTTCCTCTCATCCCTCAATTGTTAACTACATAAACAGATTGTTATCCTTATTTTATGGGACTTAACCTTCCCTGTTCATCTCTGCTCTCTGCACACGCTCACTTTCAGGGCTGCCATTCACCAGTTTGTCAGCCTCTTATATAAATGGTCATGGCACGCTCCCTCTGTCAGCATATTATTTGACTTACCTCACATCTCTGTCAGAGCCACTCTGGCTCTGCCTGTCTTTTGCCAGCTTTGTCTTTCAGTTGTCCCTCATGTAGCTCTCTCCTCTCTTTCTCTGATTATCTCTCCCACTTCACATCTCGTCAGGAGTGCCAACCATTAAATGCAAACGTGGTCACACTGAAAGCACCATGCCTGCAAAGAGGAAACAGCATTAAACGCTAACTCCAGTGTCTTCAGAAGAACACGAAAACTATTTAACAGGCATTTTCTATCTTTTTGCCTTTCATGAATATTTCTCTGCATTTATTACAGAATCACAGTGGATATTAAAACGGAGTCCTGCCAGAGCCTTTGCCGTTATTAAAATGTTGCCCAAAAAAATCTTATTTTGTGTGTTTATTCCACTTCCCATTTGAACTCTCATTGCACGCAGTCCTTTTATCCTTTTCAGTCACTCATTTATTGGTATACCTTTTAATGTTTGCAGAGCACCAGATCTTACACAAATCATGCTGATCCCAGAAGATCTAAGCACATTATGAATTTCTTGAAATCTATGACATCTTTATTATTTGATGTATTTACAACTCTGATTTCAAAACCTTCATTCTTTTTCTTGTGTGGAAAGTTTTCAAATAAATATTAAAAGAAGGCCACAAAGGGAAACAGTGCTACTGAGTTTTGAAAAAAAAATGTAAATCTTTGGCAAACTTTAATTGGCACCTTCACTGCAGTCAGGGTTATTAATAAGACAATTCAGCTGGAAAGATGAGTTTTTGGTGCTCTGAACAACAGGCAGAACTGCACGGTCGGCATGTGAGAGCTGAAGCAGAAAATGGATAGTCATTTCCTTCTACAACCGCGAAAGGCTGCCATAGAGATTCAGTCTTGGCCTATAATTGAGACACCAGGGTATATTCTGTTTCTGGACAGACTCTAATGGTTAGTGCATTAAGGGGGATGATTGAAGAAAGCCACAAACTTACAGTGGAGACCACAGTAAATCAGAAAAGATGGCTTTTTGGCCAATTTGTAGATCGCAGTGGGTTCACACTGTGCAGGGCTTTGGGTCTTTCCCCTCTCTTACCACTGCTAAGAGCACTCCTCTGAGGAGTTAAATGAGTGTAATTTTAAGGTAAAAAAAGTGAACAATTTCAGTAGTAATGCAGAGGATGGTTTGGACATGTTGTCTTGGCAAATGTGGTTAATTTGATGATTTGTACTTTTACAGTTGATGAGAAGCCCTGCATCCCTCTGATTTTGTATTTAACTCTTCAGAAATGAGGACTTGCAGCAGTTTGTATTTTGATGACATCTGCTGGAGTTGGTGCATAATCCTGTTTATCTACCAAAACCTCATACAATTCTAAACATTTCCTGCTCCCCAAAATACCATTTTCTTCCAGTTGATTCTCAATCATCACATAATCCAACAGCTCAAATTAGATTGTATTTAACACAAGTACGCCTAATACCTGTGCTCACCTTCATGCATGGCTTTGTATTCTTTTTACCCCATTTTCCCAGTTTTGTGGAGTAATATAGCTGTTGTATTTCTGCAAATATGCTAATTAGTTGTACATCTTTCTATTTATATACTATGTTATACTGTGTCATCTGAAGGTGAGAGTATGAGGTAGACTACATACAACTGCCGTAAAACAAGGTAGAGGGAGTAGTAGTTTCAAACCAATTTGTGAAATTATCCATATATGACAAAAATACAATTAGGTCCACTGGAATTTTTTTATCCCTTACAATTATTGTGGTTTTCTTTCATGTCAACATCGAAGGCACCAACGTACTTTAGGTAACACCAAGATCTAGATACTCCCGTCCCATCTTCTCCGTATCAATTCCTAGAAGAATAAGTTGATTATAATTAATTCTTCATAAAGAGCAGGAGGCTTCAGAATAATTAGTTTGCCCTAATTGGCTAAATAAATCTGGGAAATTGAGATACTATACATATTGCTTCTAAAATCAACCCCCATTTAAGAATTACAGGAACTTCTTTCACTAAAATCTAACAGTTTACATCTGTCACAGCAAAATGAAGGAAGATTGCTAGTTGTTTCAAGCACTTTAAACATCTGTAGAACTACTAGGGTAACAGTACACATTGTACCAAAAATATCCGTTACAACCCTGATGGTTGGGTACGCATGTGTACCGAACAAATACAACATGGTTTTATACCTGAACACATAGAATGTTGTGTGTGGAACTAACTGTGCAATGCAATGTTGCACTGTTGCACTTTAAAAAGTGACACCAAAACAAAACAGAAAGGACACCCAGTTATCACCAAACTCTGCTAATTGGGAACATTAGGACTGCTTAATCAGCTACAGTGGAGAAAAAAAGGATGTCCAAAAGAAAACTTTGTGTCAGCTTATAGACACTTGCTTTACACTTAACTGAATTACTCACCTGAAACAACATCATGCAGAATGTAAACATGACAGACACTGAAGCAAAATCAGCTGATATCAAAATGGCTACCTGTGGCATCCAATCAGCACAAGCTCCATACATCCTAAGAGATTTAGGTACAGCTGGGACACTTAATCAGTTAGTTAGTTATTGTGTTTTTTGTAAGCATGTTTTTCATCAATTAAAAAAATAGCAGTTTTACTTTAGGTCCTTGTATTAAACTGTTTTACTCAGAGGGACAAAAAAAATATTAAACCAGAGTTCACTTGCTTTTTACTGCTTCCTCAAACAAACATCTATGACAATCTCTATAAAAATCATGTTATTCATTCAAAGTGTAACAGTGTTGACTACTAAAGTCACACAGCTTTAAAAATATTGTGTTTCTACTTTGTACGCGGGGTCAGACTGAAGAAAACGCGCTGGGAGGGATGATTTTCTAATATTCATAGAGTTTCCATTTCCATGTTATTCTCCATCTAGAGGGATTTTTCAGTGAATCTTGGTGATGTTCTGCACTTGTTCCATCTTCAAGAATATGCTGTTGACACTTACATCTAATGACCTAAATGATCTAATGATCTAAACCTAAAGACCATTTGAAAAAGCAAGGGTTTTACTCCACTGTTTTCTCAAATTCTAAAGCCCTTCAATAAACACTCTCTCCTAATCTTTCTTTTTACATCTTCTGTCTTTGGTCTTGCTCCTCTGCACTTTCAGGATAAACTATTGAAGAGTGTTGTTTTACTCTGACAGACTTATCTGGGAGATGCCTGAACTAAGACCTAGTAGTCAGAACAATTCCCCATGTTGTCCTAAAAGCCTTGACTCCTCATCCCCTTACAATTGCCACTTAAAGATGTGTATACACACACACTCCGATAAAGCTGAAGTTCTTTTCATGTTACCTTTGTTATGCTCTTAAGCCTGTGTCCTAGCCTTAACGTTCATCACGCGTGCACACACGCACCCATATGCACAGTGCTTCAGTCACTGTCATGAGCATAAGAAAACCACCTCAATCAAATCAACAATATCTGATGGTATGCACATTCAAACCTGCATATGTATTGTTTTGTCTGCCCATTTAGCATTCCTCAAGAGTCTTCAAATTCATTTTATTGACAAACCGCACCTTAACGACCTTGGAGATTTTTAAACACGGTTAGAAAAGGTCATGACATTCAGAAATGGCATTCTCTTTGGGGGAAATGGCTTAGATGTCTGCCCGTTAAATACGGTTAGTTCTATTGGCTCGATTTCGAAGCCTTTTGGCACTTCTGGCATGTCTAAAGCGTGGCTTCGCTCTGCCAATACTAAAGTTTCACTGTGAGTTGGAGTTATGTCATTCTTTATAATGGCCCATAAAGATTTCAAAACAGGCTCGCATGCACACACACTCTACTTGAGTACTTGAGTATGGTGCTATGCGTATGGGGGAATGCATTAATGGTGGACGCGTGCATGCACATGCACATATAAACAGAAAACAAACTGTCAGAATACACTAGCACTTATGCATCCTGCGCTGTTAACTGCTATCTCAGCTCCCCAGTCTCTTCCTTAGCTCTTTCTGTACATGAGAGGAATAGAAATGCAAGTGCTTAGCTGCAAAGCCTCAAAGGTTTCAAAAAGGAACTATTACCCCTTTATTATTTCCCCCAGCTTTTAAGATGATTCAAGGCTTTTGACAAGGATCCACCCTCTTTACATTTGCAAATGATGAACAAAGGTCAGTCAAAGTGCTGAGAAGTGTATTTGGTAAGGTAATCTTGAGATTCAACACACCAAGGTTATAACAGCCTCAGAAGTGATAAATGACCCTTTTTTATCCAAGTTCCCCTTTCCCGCTGTATTACTGTAAGATGTGTGAAACTATCAATGAGATGAGCATCTCGCAAGTCCACAGCCTGTCACAGACGACATTATTAATTAGCGCTGAGGAATCCCAGGCGCCCTGTCTGAGCTGTTTTGAAAGGAGCGGATCAGATTAAACCATTTTGCTCTATATTTGTTCTCTCTAATACCATCTAGCATGTAGAGATCATAGTAGTGGTGGGTGGCTCCCTGTGGGCCCTCAACACCAGATTTGCATCCAAACAGAAGGCAGCTGAAAAAGACTGAAAAAAAAAATCATGAGCATTTCATCAAAATAGTTGGCTATCCAAACTCAGAGTAGAATCAGAAAAATATATCCTACTCAGTCCATAAAGGCCATTAATGTGCCCTTTTGTTGAAATTTAAATGACAGAGCAATTTGAGATGATGGGAAAATCAAACTCAGAAAAGGACTTCACTCATTTTGAACTAAAGTAGAAATAAATATAAAATAGACAAGAACGTACTGCAATTACCAGCTTAAAAATACCCCAAGGATCTGATTTGATTTCTCAAAAGAAAATGTTTTTTTTATTGCGATGTTTATAACAGAAACATCCACTGGATGCCATATTTTCATACATATTTAGAAGGACTGGAATGCCACTTTCACAAGCTGAAATAAAAATTGCTAGTAGTGCTTTATATTATGTTCCTCAATTTAAAATTTATTATGAAGGAAACATCTTAAATCAACTCCATTAAATTGATTTAGGTGCTCTCTGCAAGTCTGTAGACAGAAAAGGTTTGAAGTTGATCCAATTTTTAACATCAACATATTATTCTGTGTTTTTGCAGCACTACCAATATTTAGTATTTAGTGAACAATGTTTCTGTGTTGAAAGAAGTTGATAGGCAACTATTTGTCATATGATTGATAATTTAAGATTACTCACCACACTGGTTAAATTGGGAACTGTGCTTCATGTTTTTTATTATATACAGTAATTGTTTTTTCAAGAGTTCAGCAACGGTGGGTGACAAGGTGCAAATGCATAGTAAACGGTTAAACGAACTGCAACATAAATGATGCAAACACAAAAACACAAAAAACAACTGCAAGTTGCAAAACAATAGGAAAGGGAAAATGCTGCAAATAGCAAAAACAGCCAAAGTTTAATTAAATCACAACACACGGCTTTCAATGAAGATTGATACAGTGACTAATGTTACCATTACAGATAATGAAGAAATGCAAAGTCTCTGGAATGCTAATACTAAGGACGTAAATATGCTGTCAAATATTGAAAAAAGTTTTAAATTTTTTAAAAAGAAAAAAAAATTACATTTTTACTTCCGTCAATTTTCCCTATGGGCATGCGTGATTGTTTACAAAAAAATTCCCCCCCGGGGGGATTTGGTTGGTTCGACTTCCCCCCTAGTGGTCTGGCGCATTTCCGTTTGATATAATATCAATACACCTTTATTGTATTTGTTAAAACAAAAACAGGAGCATATTCCATATTTTTCTGGCATGAAGATTACTTCACAATTACAAAAGCATAAGAATTTCAATATATAAACTATCAAAACTGAACTGAACTGTTCAGTTTTGAACAGTGATAAGATATTTTTTTAAAACACTGTGATTTGCAAAACCTTTTTTATATAAAAAAGGGGGATGCTTATTTTGTCAAAAATGTTACTTAAATCTCATTTGTGCCTATTCTCTTAAATCTTCTGTCTTGTATCATCCCATTTTGTGGGTTGGATTAATAATGTATATTTGGACGTCAGTCGCTTTTATTTTTGGAAACCAAAGCCCAAAAATAGATTTTATTTTTTTTTTTCCCTAAAAGTAAATAATAGACTTTCCCTGAAAAGACATGAAAAGTCAAAATTCTTAGGGGTTTTGGGGGTTTTTGGCGTTTTCTAAAAAAAAACAAGGCGCACTCTGAAAATCACTGACAACATAGCATTGTTGAATGGGATAAAGGCATTTTGTACCCTTTCTTTGAATTGGCCCACAATAAAATAAGACAAACTATTATCCTCTATTCAGCTTTATAGGCATTAAGCTGAAAGCTGAAAATGTGAAAAGAAATAGTCAGGATTTATAAAAGAAGAGCACAATGGAATGGTTATTTGTTCTTAAAGCAGTCTGTGGTTTAGTATCACAGTTTAGCCTAGAAAGCATATTTTAAATAAATGTTTTACCATCAAAATTATGTTTGAGTTAAACATTGATATTATACTTTGAGTTTTGTTTGCTTAGAATAACTTTACTTATAGAAAACAGGACTTTAACACTGTGAGAAGACTTGAAAGAAAAGTGATTCAATTAATCTGGGTTTTAATTTTTTTAACTCCCACAATTTGTACTTGGGGCAAATTTGAAAAAAATACGCAGAGAGACTCTGTAAAATTTGGGTTATGGGCCTTTTGGCCCAAAAAAACAGCATTTTTAACTGCTGCTGGAACTTTGGTCATTATTTTCTAGACATATGATACTAGTCGCTTTTATATAGGTGCTTTCTGACCCTTTACATTCTGCTGTAATTGCTCTTAATGTTGAATGCAGTATAATTAAAGTGACATTTCCCACACTCACATTTGCTGCCATAGGGGCAAAAAGTCAACTTGATGATGAATACTGTATGTAAATGTAAATCCATCTGCCCTACTTCTGGTGACAGAGTGAGATTTGTTCCTTTGACCAGCTGTATTGATATTTTCTGCTCCTGGAATGCAGCTAGGTTGAACCAGAGGTCAATCCAGGGGACCAATTTGTCGGTAAATGCAGGCTCATTCCCCTCACTGGTTCCAGTCAATAGTATTTGACCTCATTGAAAAAACAAAGGGGAGCGGTACAAAAACCAAAAAGACTGGGAGCGCACTCACAGAAACTCAAGGCAAAAATAAAAAGCGCCCATCACTTAATCGGGTTTTATTTTTTTTATGCCCCCGCAGGAACAGTTTTCACACGATAGTGTCCCGTGTGGGAGAGGGTGGAGGCCCCCGGGGTTTAGAGTAGAGGGCTTTTACAGAGGAGCAGAGAAGGGTTAGGGCTTTTTTTTAAGGATCTAACACATTTGAGATATTGTCAGTCACCTATTCAAAGTGTTATTGTGACTGTACAGGGAGCACACGATGAGTACTTTCAAATAGCAGTTTAAAATCTGGAACCCCACTCACATAAAACTGGATGTGACTTTTTAACATGCTTGCTGGTTTTATTTCACTGTGTAGGTGCTTGTGAACTGTTTTGATTGTTTTTGAATTTGGAGCTTAACCTCTGCAGCAAACTGAGGCTGTGCTCAGAAAGATGTCTTTAGTGTGTTCAGTTTCATTTAACACTCTTAAATGCACTCAGTTGTGTTACAGAAGGGAATATTTGATGTAGCATTTTTTTCCCAAAGCTTTTAGGGTTCTGTTTCAAAAGGGCCCAAATTTGGTTGTACAATTTAAAAGTTTAGAAAAATTTTGGGAAAAAGGGTTAAACAAATTTTGCTTTTTGGTAAAAAAAACTGAAAAAAAAAAAATCCCAAATCTTTTAGTTAGACATGAGATATTAAAGCTTCAAAATACTGGTTTTAATTGTTAAAAACAGAACAACTCTAAACATTCACATTATTTGAATTTCATTGTGTTGATGCATTAGTCATATATTATGTCATAGATTTAAATTTTAATTAAGATTACCTTTCGAGATTCCTATAACTTAGTTATAGAGTTAAGTATTTGACCTCAATGTTTTACAGTAATGTGCAGTTTTTATCAGACATTTACATAGTCATCAGTGGCTTTTGAATGTTATTTCTGACTTTTAATGATTTCTTAACCATTCTTTTCAAGGGTAAAGATCTTATACAACAAACAATGTCATTAATTTATAAAACAAGCACTGGATGTACAAGTTTGAATTTACTGTTTTCCTTTTAATATAATCACATATTAGCAACACAAGCAGATAGCAATGAATGCCCTCACATTTTATTCATTCAAATACATCCAAATTTTCAACATTGTTGTTCACAATAGGAGGTTGAACATATATTTATGTGTGTGAAAGATTGAGTAACTGCAGAAATTTCTTTAAGGGAAACCCTTTCCTTTTCAAACTATAAAGGTTTTTGTGAAAAACTTTTATTTTTTCACTTTTTGAGGATTTTTTGAAACCCCTTTATTTAGAAAAAGTGGAAACCAAATTAAATTACTTGGTTTCAAGAACATAAACTAGAATTATGCCAGAAGCAGGCTGATGGCTTCAGAAACCGTGTGGTTTCTCTGTAACTTGGACATTTATCTATATATTATGAGGGGGTATATGCCCTACATTTGAAATTTTCAAAGGGGTTGGACCCAAAGAAACTGAAAAAAACCTTTTTTTGGGTTTTGGGCCCCAAAAATTAAATTTTTTAGTATGGTTTTTAGGGGGCCCCCCTTTGCGGCCAATACAGCATCAATTGTTTGGGAATGACATATACAAGTCCTGCACAGTGGTCAGAGGGATTTTAAGCCATTCTTCTTGGGGAGGATAGTGGCCAGGTCCAAATACGGGGATACTGGTGGGGGAAAAAAGGGCCTGAATCGTCCCCCAAAAAACCCCAAGTGGCCCCAAAAAATATGTAGATTCTGGGGACCCGTGCAGGCCATGGGGGATGTTTTAACTTTACCTTTTTATGTTCATCAAACCAATCTTTCACCAGTCTTGCTGTGGTATTGGGCATTGTCATCCTGATACACGGCACCGCCTTCATAAATACAATGTTTGAACCTTTTGGTTTGCACATGGTCCTCAAGAATGGTTCGGTATTTCCTTGGCAATGACGCGCCCATCTAGAAACAAGTATTGGGCCAAGGGAATGCCATGATATGGCAGCCCAAACCATCACTGATCCACCCCCATGCTTCACTCTGGGCATGCAACAGTCTGGGTGGTACGCTTCTTTGGGCTTCTCCACACCGTAACTCTCCTGGATGTGGGGGAAAACAGTAAAGGGGGAAACTCATCAGAGAACAATACATGTTTCACTTTTGCCCACAGCCAAGATTGCGCTCCTTGCACCATTGAAACCGACTTTTTGGCATTGGCATGAGTGACCAAAGGTTTGGCTATAGCAGCCCGGCCGTGTATATTGACCCGTGTGGAGCTCTCCGACGGACAGTTCTGGGGAGAAACAGGAGAGTTGAGGTGCACTTTTAAATTCTGCCGTGATTTGAGCAGCCGTGGTTTTAGTTTTGGATACAATCCGGGTTAGCACCCGAACATCTCTTTCAGACAGCTTCCTCTTGCGTCCACAGTTAATCCTGTTGGATGTGGTTCGTCCTTCTTGGTTGGTATGCTGACATTACCCTGGATACCGTGCCCCTTGATACATCACAAAGACTTGCTGTCTTGGTCACAGATGCGCTAGCAAGACGTGCACCAACAATTTGTCCTCTTTTGAACTCGGGTATGTCACCCATAATGTTGTGTGCATTTCAATATTTGAGGGAAAAACTGTGCTCTTACTCTGCTAATTGAACCTTCACACTCTGCTCTTACTGGTGCAATGGTGAAAACCAATGAAGACTGGCTACCAGGCTGGTCCAATTTAGCCATGAAACCTCCCACACTAAAATGACAGGTGTTTCAGTTTCATTGTCCAACCCCTGTATTTAGCCTATATGGATTACAGAAAATCTACACAGGGTAAAAAATTGTGCACTGACTCAAATATACATGCACAGTCTTTACCCTGAATATGTGCAACCAAGTCCTGCTTTTGAAAGTAATTAAATTGTGTGTTGTATAATCATTTTACATCACCACCACAAACATTCAACACTGTTTAAATTAATCATACAAAGTCCAACATTAACCTGGCACAGATACCCGATAGGTATATGTAAACTACTCACAGGAGCTGTAGTTATGCTTTTACCTACAGTGTATAATTCAAAGAACAGATTCCCAAGTTGTTGTCCCCATCCAGCCTTAGCTGCAAGCTAAAAATCACATGGGTTGTATAAAGTTTTCATTTCATAATATAAAAAAATTAATTTTCATATCTAACAAATTGTGATAATGTGCATCAAGCACCATTATTACACTCAGAACTACACTCCTAGGGGTGTGTGAGTTTAATGGAACTGCAGATAATAACGTATCTTTTGATAGAGCACTACAGGCTCAGTTTAAAGTCATTTACATACATTCTGAGCTGGTAAATTAATCTTCACTAATAATGGTGGAGTGGTAATTTAAAAGCAAACTTCTTCCTCTGTGAAATACATCAACCCAAGATATTTCAATTGCATATGTTTGACACAGTTTATGCATAATCGTGTTTGCAAAACAAAACACGGCTTCGCTTAAAGCTTTGCACTAAACTTTCTCAAATTGTGTGTGAGATATGACAGAGAATTTTGATTCCTGAACTACAGGGGTTGGACAATGAAACTGAAACACCTGGTTTTAGACCACAATAATTTATTAGTATGGTGTAGGGCCTCCTTTTGTGGCCAATACAGCGTCAATTCGTCTTGGGAATGACATATACAAGTCCTGCACAGTGGTCAGAGGGATTTTAAGCCATTCTTCTTGCAGGATAGTGGCCAGGTCACTACGTGATACTGGTGGAGGAAAACGTTTCCTGACTCGCTCCTCCAAAACACCCCAAAGTGGCCCAATAATATTTAGATCTGGTGACTGTGAAGGCCATGGGAGATGTTCAACTTCACTTTCATGTTCATCAAACCAATCTTTCACCAGTCTTGCTGTGTGTATTGGTGCATTGTCATCCTGATACACAGCACCGCTTTCAGGATACAATGTTTGAACCATTGGATGCACATGGTCCTCAAGAATGGTTCGGTAGTCCTTGGCAGTGACGCGCCCATCTAGCACAAGTATTGGGCCAAGGGAATGCCATGATATGGAAGCCCAAACCATCACTGATCCACCCCCATGCTTCACTCTGGGCATGCAACAGTCTGGGTGGTACACTTCTTTGCGGCTTCTCCACACCGTATCTCTCTCGGATGTGGGGAAAACAGTAAAGGTGGACTCATCAGAGAACAATACATGTTTCACATTGTCCACAGCCCAAGATTTGCGCTCCTTGCACCATTGAAACCGACGTTTGGCATTGCCATGAGTGACCAAAGGTTTGGCTATAGCAGCCCGGTCGTGTATATTGACCCTGTGAAGCTCCCGACGGACATTTCTGGTGGAAACAGGAGAGTTGAGGTGCACATTTAATTCTGCCGTGATTTGGGCAGCCGTGGTTTTATGTTTTTTGGATACAATCCAGGTTAGCACCCGAACATCCCTTTCAGACAGCTTCCTCTTGCGTCCACAGTTAATCCTGTTGGATGTGGTTCGTCCTTCTTGGTGGTATGCTGACATTATCCTGGATACCGTGGCTCTTGATACATCACAAAGACTTGGTGTCTTGGTCACAGATGCGCCAGCAAGACGTGCACCAACAGTTTGTCCTCTTTTGAACTCTGGTATGTCACCCATAATGTTGTGTGCATTTCAATATTTTGAGCAAAACTGTGCTCTTACCCTGCTAATTGAACCTTCACACTCTGCTCTAACTGGTGCAATGTGCAATCATTGAAGACTGGCTACCAGGCTGGTCCAATTTAGCCATGAAACCTCCCACACTAAAATGACAGGTGTTTCAGTTTCATTGTCCAACCCCTGTATATTCACATGATTTATGTTTTTTATATTTTGAAGTATTTGGGTATGCCAATATTTAGTATTTGCGTATTTCAAGCAACCTATATGCCATTTATGTTCCTCTTAGTTCTCTTAAATCATAGGTATTAAAGTCCTTTCATTGGGAATTTGCCTAACTAAACACAAGACAGATCTGTCCTGTTTTAATACTGCTATCTGCAGTCAGAGCCTATACAAGTCAGAACATACGCCTCACTATGACACATTTTAGCTCCTCTCTCTTTTTCTGTCTTAAATACAGTCGCCAAATTAACTGAGCTGACATTAGTGACTTTTTTTAGCCTTTTTCATGCAGTCCATTTCCAGCACGACAGATGGAGGGTATTAAGAATTAATTACCAACCCTACAATTAGCTTGCTAGTTTCAGTGCAAAAGGGATTTATTCTCATTCCTCAGTGTCAAGAGGGTCACATCATTAGCAGAAGGACTGTGTTGTTTTGTTTTGTTTACTGTCCTTTGGGTTGTTCCTGACTTAGCAGCAGGATATCCTTGGATACATTCATTTATTTTTGGTGTTAAACTGATCCAAAAGTGGAGTATTCATGCATTAAGATACAAAACTATATTTGATGTTCTGTGTGTAAGGCCTCTGCCCTCTCAAAACACTGCGAAAAATATCCATCTGGATCTATACTGATCACTTGGGGATACAATAAGTGCATTCACTGCATGAGGATCTATCTTGACAAAATAAAGAAATGTGTGTCATGTGTGACACTCAAACAACCTGTGGGCATGTGCTATTAAAAGTAGACTTTGACTTGTCATTTGTTCACGTTGCTTATTGCTAAGTGCCTCCATTGAATGGTGCCCGCCATCCGCTCAGCCTTCATTCTTATGGAGTCCTTCAGTTCGAAGTAATCCACTGCACATGCTAATCACTTGGCAATTGATCGGGCCCCTTTTTGCTCCACCAATTTCTGTAAACCACAGAATTGATCTGAGAAAAATCAATTAACAGCTCTGGAAAGGTAAATATGAAGAAAAATTATGGATTGCTCTGCATATAGTGTGACCATCAGGGCAAACACTGGCAGCAGTTTGTGTGCTTATGGCAAGATTCTCAGCATGTGCAAATTCTAGTCAGGTTTGACTATCTTCAGGTGAACAGTGATAACCAGGCAGTCTGCATTGATAAAGTTATCCTATCTATCATGAAGAAAATGCACTTAACCCTCTATATTCAGCTGTGCTGCTTTATCAGCACCTTATTGGAAGTTGACAAAAGAGAGCTATTTTATCATTTTCCCATATACATAACAGCTGGGAATTGATGTTTTAAGAGTCTTCAGGTGAAGGAAATGAGTGCATGAGAGCGCCAACAAAAAGTGTATCGATGCAGCAGCTTACCGAGACTCAAGCTTGTTGTAAGACTTTCCTCATAACTGGTAAGATTGCCGCTGACATCATAGAAACTAGGCGGCCCCCTGACTCAGCAAAATCCTCCAGCCTGAAGCTGGACTTCCAGAGAAATAAAACCTCGATAAACATTAAAAAGAGTAAGGATGAAATGGGGACAGGGGGAATTATTAGAGAGAATGGGTGAGAGAGGCAAATATAAAAGTGAGATTATTACACAGACGGTGTGGTGGGAAGAGGAAGAAATTAGTATGTGTGAACTTACAACATGCTGACACCATTTGTTTGTGTCCCTGTGCATTTTATTAAGCCTCAAACATTAAAGAGATTCAGTTGGAGTAAAGTCGTGGAGTAATTATGCTGTTAGAAATGGAGATTAAAAACACTCTCAGTGCACACTGTGCTGTATTCTTGAGATTTATTTTTCACAGAACATGTTAATGTCTATGTATCTTAAAGATTTAAAGAAAAAGACATTAAACAGCTGAAAAAAGGGAAATGTCTTTATCAGTAGAGGGTATAGAGAATGCCACTTAAAAGCTGATTGATTCCATTTAGTAAACACAGACACATAGATCTTACTTTTTACATACTTTAATAGCCTTTCCCTAAATACTTTAAAATATCTTTGATGTACCTTTTAGATTAGCATCCCATGCCAATTGCATCCTTGTAGATGGTTCTACAAGGATAATCTGTTTACATTCTTAGTCTCTATCTAATTCTAAAAAAATATGGTACAAAAAAGTGAGGAGAATCCATTGTTCTACATTGCTGTCTGGTTCTGCTTAAACCTACTCCTCAACTCTGCTTCTGAATGGCTGATCAGGCCCTTGTGATAACTCCTTCCCCCGGAAGCTGTCAGATCCTGAGGCAGCTGACATCTAATACTCTCACAAAGAAGACAAAGAGAAAGAATGAGCAGGAAGGCATGCCAAAATAAGTCAGAAACAAGCCTGGTCAATTTGTCAGATTTGTTTGCTGTAGATTAGCTTTTAGCAGTCAAATGCTGAATCCCTGTTCAAATCATTGATAGGTGACACAATAAAGCAATTCTCTGGTGCTTCTGAAACTGCATGTGAAACTGACTAGTCCAGGTGGTTCTGAAACTTCTTCCTTTCCTTTTGTCCTCTCCTAAACTGCCCTTTATATAAATTTTAGGCACTACAGCTCTAGAACTCTAGACTTGAAACCCCCTTGAAATGTTTAAACTCCTTGATGAAAAATGTATAATATTCTCAAGACTCAATACTTAATCATACAATTTAAATTTTCCCCCCCACAACTGTAGTCTGCAGAATTTACTATTCTAACATTTTGTTTCTTGTATTTTTATTTAATTAAAAAAACATATAGTAATATGGAGATCTGCATGCTTTTGTAAATTTGTAATAAAAATCTTTTATGCGAGAAGAAATAATTTATCCTTCAGACAAAATGTTTGCTAGTTTTTTATGGATTATGTGACTGATTCCAATGTCTATTATTTATGTACATTAATGCAGTTTAACATACACACGTGGACAAAATTGTTGGTACCCCTCGGTTAATGAAAGAAAAACCCACAATGGTCACAGAAATAACTTGAATCTGACAAAGGTAATAATGAATAAAAATTCTATGAAGATGAACAAATGAAAGTCAGACATTGCTTTTCAAACATGCTTCAACAGAATTATGTTAAAAAATAAACTCATGAAACAGGCCTGGACAAAAATTATGGTACCCTTAACTTAATATTTTGTTGCACAACCTTTTGAGGCAATCACTGCATTCAAACGATTCCTATAACTGTCAATGAGACTTCTGCACCTCTCAGCAGATATTTTGGCCCACTCCTCATGAGCAAACTGCTCCAGTTGTCTCAGGTTTGAAGGGTGCCTTTTCCAGACGGCATGTTTCAGCTCCTTCCAAAGATGCTCAATAGGATTTAGGTCAGGGCTCATAGAAGGCCACTTCAGAATAGTCCAATGTTTTCCTCTTAGCCATTCTGGGGTGTTTTTAGCTGTGTGTTTTGGGACATTATCCTGTCGCAAGACCCATGACCTGCGACTGAGACCAAGCTTTCTGACACTGGGCAGCACATTTCTCTCTAGAATCCCTTGATAGTCTTGAGATTTCGTTATACCCTGCACAGATTCAAGACAACCTGTGCCAGATGCAGCAAAGCAGCCCCAGAACATAACAGAGCCTCCTCCATGTTTCACAGTAGGGACAGTGTTCTTTCTTCATATGCTTCATTTTTCAGTCTGCAAACATAGAGCTGATGTGCCTTGACAAAAAGTTCACCTTTAATCTCTTTAGAAGTTTTTCTGGGCTCTTTTGTTACCGTTCGTATTATCCGTTTCTTTGTTTTGTCATCAATTTTCCTCCTGCGGCCACGTCCAGGGAGGTTGTCTACAGTCCAAAGGATCTTAGATTTCTTAATAAGATGTCCAACTGTAGTCACAGGAACATGAAGCTGCTTGGAGATGGTCTTATGACCTTTGCCTTTAATATGCTAATGTCTATAATTTTCTTTCTAATCTCCTGAGACAACTCTTTCCTTCGCTTCCTTTGGTCCATGTTGAGTGTGGTACACACCATGTCACCAAACAGCACAGAGACTGCCTGTAGCCCTATATATAGGCCTAAGGACTGATTACAAGAATGCAGACACCTGTAATGCTAATTAATGGACACACCTTGATTTAACACGTCCCTTTGGTCACATTATTTTCAGGGGTAGCATCATTTTTGTCCAGGCCTGTTTCATGAGTTTATTTTTTAACATAATTCTGTTGAAGCTTGTTTGAAAAGCAATGTCTGACTTTCATTTGAGCATTTTTATAGAATTTTTATTCATTATTACCTTTGTCAGATTCAAGTTATTTCTGTGACCATTGTGGGTTTTTCTTTCATTAACCGAGGGGTACCAACAATTTTGTCCACGTGTGTAACTTATCAGCTGAGACACCTGCATTAAGCAGGTCCTTGAATTAGGGTGTAGCACAGATGGAATGAGGTCAGAAATATTAGATTCTCTCTAACACATTCATTTCAAATGAAAAAAAAAGAAAAAGAGGAGGGGAAAAGCTGTGTATTATGTTGGAGGAATTAATCAGTACTGAAAGGATCTGTAACTGTAGAGAGAGCCAACAATGTCTCTTCAGTTAGGATTCCTTCCTCTTGTTCACACTGGGCTGAGGTCTCTCTCAAGTGTCCAGATACCCCACAGAGGTGTTGATTAAGTCAAGCTGAAGGCCAGTGCCTGTCTGTGATCGAGACCCTCCAGCTCACTCAATGAGCAATCAGGTGACCCTTCACTTGCTCATTCGTTCTCCTTTCAGATACAGATGCTGAGAGGAGCTATTATAGCCAGCCCCAAAAAGCATTCTGCTGGATGTCGATAACCAACAGGTACCGGGATGTGGGGGCGAGGGGGATGAGGTGAGAGAATACGACAGTGCTGGGAGGCAGAGGAGGGTAAATGATCTCTGAAGGCCATTTTATTAATGGAGGTTTTTCATTACTAGCACTAATGCAAATGATTGGTGGGGCTAATGAGCTCCAAGGTGTGAGTGAATGAGGGCTCTGTGCTGCAGCACTCTGTGATAATCATAACGGGAGACAGAGGTGATGAGTTTGAACATCATATTTGGTCATGATGAACACTTTGCTTGTACAAGAACAGAAGGAATAGAAAGAGAAATGGATGAATGAGCTGATGGGATGGTGAGTCAATTGTGCGCCAACTTAATATGGCAGCCTGCTACAGGCAAGAGGCAACAAGATGAATGGTGAAGGGGGAGGTTGTATTTCACTGTCAATGGGTTGAGGTGAGCTAAGGCATGGAAAATGTCTTGATCACCTTCCATAAAGTGCTCTCATGCACCATGTTTAAGTACTAAGAAGGTAATAAAACTTGCCATTCTATTTCAATATTTTGCAGCTCTTTATTGCAAGTCTTAAGTACTGCATGATATTCATTTGTACTCCGTAACAAACAGCAGCACATGGACTAGACAAGACAACTTCTACTGTTTGCTGCCATGTGTTTTAGACACTCCTGGTGGCTGCTGTGGACCTTGCGTGTAGAGGGATCTAGCCCGATTTACACCATGGTGTATACAGGATCAGTTCTGGCTCAGGAGTGTCTCTTGTGAGCCCCCTCTGGGAATCTGTGAGAGGAGGACTAGAGGCCGTTGAATGGTGGTCAAGGACATTAAACCCCTCCTACAACTCCTGCTCACACGAGCCATAGGGGATTAGGATTATGCCTGGCTGGCTGCCGTGTCTGTACAGTGTCTAAAACAGAACCTGCCTAGAGGACACAACTAACTCAAGGGATGTGTCATAAATAAATTGAATAGAGACTGAAAGCAATACAAACATTCTTAGTTGTTTGTATAACCCCCATAATGGTGTCAAAACTTAGAAACAAGCAGACAGTGTGAAAGTTTCAAAATTTTATTAGTATATAACACATTTTACTTCACCAGCCAGAAAAACCTCTTTTAAATTATGATTTAATTAAACAGGTCATAGAAAAACAACTTACAAAACAAATAAATTTATTAAAATAAAAAGACAAAAATAGTAAAAAACAAAAAAACCTAATTGATAAACTATCGCCACAATCACATTAACAAGTTCCTGTCCTCTTTTTATTCTCCTGTTTGTGTGAAGGTCACCCACTACTTTCAGCTGCGAAATCACTGTTTTCAGCTAAATTTACAAAGGCAGTTTATGTTATATAAGTTACTTTATATATTATCAAATCACTGCATAACATCTGCTGGTATTTATAAACCCAGTCTTAATGTGTGTGTCTAAAACTTGAAAGCTGTTTATAAATATACTAAATTATCAGTCTGAAATGTCAGTTAACATTGTCAAACACTTACTGTTTTTAAAACAGCATTTATAAATAGGATGATATGATATGGTGATATTAAGACCTCTGTTGGCTGGGATAACAAAACAAATAGTCAATTTTGTAGTCAAACTGTCTCCCTCCAATGTGATGCTCTGCAGATATTAAGAATGCAACAGAGGCAGGATAAAACATTTAGTGGGAAAGATGTTTTATCTGACTTAAACAGGTGGTACCCAGATGGCTCTCCGACTGAACCAAGCTGTTCGTTGTAGGTTTTCGTTTGTAGTACTAGGTACCAGGATTGCTGTATTACTGGAATCCCTTTGGTGCGAAACCTCTTTTTGAACTGGCTTGATGGCTCAAGCCTCTCAAGGGTTAATGTCAGATAAAGTTGGATACAGTACTGGAGTAGTATTTGGATCAAATGCTTAAGAAAAAGTAGCCAACATTACTTTGTTACAAGTAAAATCTATTCATCCTTTATCTTACTTGATTTTAAAACCAAAAGAGGGTAATTTTAGCTAAACAGCTTTATTCAAAAGCATCTATTAAAAGGTTAAAATATTAGTAAACAATTTTTTAACTTAACCAGCATCTAAATATTGTGGCTGACTAAGGAGAATCAGTCTTTACTTTTATTTATGTGTCAATATTGTCAGTAGCTAAACTTCCAAATAGCCAATATCAGTATTTATTTCTGTATCAACATAAAAAAAAATATTTATTTTATAAGCATCTGATCTAAAAAGGAACACAATTGGTTTTAACAAGAAAAAAGGTTTTTGTAAAATAGATGGCGTGAACATTAAAGTGTTGAAAGGAGGGCAAGAAAGTAGCACACAAATTCTGTAGAAACAGGGATTTTTAAGTGAATAACAGCATGGTGTAAGATACAGGCTGCACTGTGTCATTGTTGCATATGTCTGTTTGATTCATTATCTTTGTCAACAGCCACATAAAGTTCAAGGCCTTAGCATTTGTTGTGCATATGATATGTGGGTGAAAAAACTGCTGTCGACGTAGATTTGGGAGGGAAGGGAACAAGGACAGGGGGAATAAGTGTGGCTCAGACTTCAGCAAGCTATTTAAAGTTAATGGCTGCACTCCAGATCTAGGGGAGAGAACCGGGGATTGTTATTTTCATATGACTCCGGCTACAGCTGGGAAGCCTGTAGTTTTGTTTTTTCTTCCATTTTTTTTTTTTTTTTTCAATTCTTTTGCGGAACAGTAATTGAAGCGTGTCGCTTTCATCTCCACTTATCTCCTCTGCTGCTCTCCCATTGGAGTGCTGCTTCTCTTCCCATGTTGGCGCTTTATGACGCTGTTGGTTCCTCTGTGATGTATTGTCTGGGATTCTGGACTGTTATTTTAACTAGGTGCTGATGTAAATGGCAATTAAATTAAAACTCCAAAGAAGCAGGGCCCACTCCCACTCCTTGTTTTTTTTTTTTGTTTTTTTCTCCTCGTGCCCGCCACTGCTGTAGCTTCACTCTTGAACCCCTTTCAATCAATGTCTAGATTTTCCCAGTTCTGTCTGTCTTTGATGAATCCTTCCACCGCCTGTATCTCCTTTATTTCCCTCTCAGTTTCTTTGTGTCTGTCTGTTTGCCTTCATGTTAATGAGTAGTGTGAAGGCATAGCAGGCAGTTCCTGGTTGGGGAGTTAATTAAAGGGGCAAGTTACAGCCCACACAGCCAAAACAAAAGGAGGCTTCTGCTCTTTGCGTTGACACCAGGAGATATTAAACACCTCGAAACTTAAATGCTGTGAGGAGGCAGCTGCAGCAGCATCACCTAACACTTCCTCTCCTGAAGCACTGAGGGGTTTATTGTTATGCTCTCCAAGCCTGTCATTGCAAAGTAAAGCAGTGAACCTCTAATTACTTACCAAGCGTCTTAAACTGCTGCACAAAAAACAGAGATACGAAAGTGAGTTCTGCAGCCAGAAAACTGTACTGTGACACTGATCAGATTAGAAATCAAGGTAGAGAAAACAGTGATATCTGCCTTTTTTTTGCCCCCAACCTGCCACCTGAGGTGCACACAAGCACGCGGAAACAGTTGCTAAAAGATTTGTTCGAGCACGAGTAGCTCTGCAAGCGCACTCGAGCTCGAGGTATGGTGGGTCGGCCGAGCAGGACGGGAGCTGTTGCCATGGTTACCGTTCCTGGGCTCAATCTCGCAGCCTGGGAAAACTGTGTCATTATCCTGTACTCTGGACAGGAGGAGAGAGAAGGGATACAAAGAGAGAGGATGGGGTAGAAAAGGGGAGACAGAAAAAATGGGAGAGGGAGGGGAGGGGGGCAGCCATGCTTCCCACTACATCATCAAAATGTGCGCTCATATGTGTTCCTGTATTCATTTTTTTCCTCCTTTCTCCATTTCCATCTGTCAGGCTTGCTATGGTTCTCAACGTAAAAGGGTAAACAACTTCAGTACTGACAAATAATGCTTGAAAATGTCAGGTAAAAGCAGAGCAGGGTCTGGTGATAATGGCATCTGAGTTTTTTTTCCTCTGAATATTGTTTCCAGCAGGCTATTGTGTTGGTGACAAAATCAATCTCTTAATCATCTTATTTATTTTGACACTGTATCAGACATAGACCGCCCTAATGACATCCCACACAAGTTAAATAAATACATGCTACTCAGTAACAGTGATTCAGTGGGATAACAATCTTTGTCTCAAGAAACAACTGCAAGCTGTTTTTCAACCTCACAAACACAAAGAGCAGAACTCTATATGCCCAAGATCTCTTGTGTTTGTCTGCACTGTGCGAGTTCAAGCGAGTGTTGGGTTATTTTGCTAGTTGTGCAACACACCTTCTACTTCAGAGGAGTTACTGTACATTGTGAACTAATTACCTGGCAGTGTAAATAGAGGCACCCTGCTGATATGGGCTGTTTGCCACATGATTTCCCTTGGTACAGCAGAGCCTGTTTGCACCGCCTTGCTGTGTTCTGTGTGCAGACATGCATGTGACCTGTACACGCAGGTATATGTGTGCGTTGTTGGAGAGAGTGCTTTATAACCCGTGAGGTGGGGTTTATTGAGCTGCAGGCTAAAAGTGTGTGTCTGTGATGGCGATAGGGAGGAAGCACAGTAGCCCCTCCAAATGAAAAGCTGCCCTCTACTTCTCTGTCCACCACATGTACCTCCCCAGAGAGACCTGTTCATATTACCGTGGCTGTCCGCTGGTCAGAGAAACGCAAACAGCACAAAACAAAAGCCTCTTTCTGTATGAGTGAGAGAAAGGAACTTGTGTTTCCCTCATTTATCCTCCTCTCCTCTGATAGGGTTTGTTGGCCAGCAATATAAGGGGAAGGAAAAGGGGGAATAAGTGTTTGACCTACATCTGAAAACAGATGAGACGGAAGGAAAGTCTGTTGGACACATTTCCAATTACTCCTGCCTACTTCATCTCAAGTCAGATTAAACAAAGGTGTAACATTTTTACCACGTGTTTTTTTTGTGTGTGTGTGGTTGTGTCTTCATAGTCTTTTCATGGGTGGAGCTCTCTTGGGGGGGTGTGTTTGAGTTCTGTGTCCATGTTGGGTGTGGCATGGTGGATAATTTCATGTTGGAGTTTATTGGGGGTTCATGGGGTTGAGATTGTAATTCATTGGGGGTTTGGGACGGTCTCGTCCCGGGCGTCTCTGGTTAGCGTGGCTGGTTGGGATCCATTCTTGTGTGTTACGTTGGGTGTATGGGTGTGAGTGTTTGTATGTGTATTCATGAGGGTGGGAAAGTGTGATTGTGACTGCATGCCTATTTTTCTGTCTGGTTGGGTCTTGAGCTGCCCCCTCTACTGGATCATCTGCAGCTTCCACCCATCAAATGTGGGCCATATTTCCATCATTGTGTTGGTGGTTCTCAGGTGTGTGTCGGTTCACTACCGGTGACTGCTTGGCAGGGCCTGGGCCCTCTGGCTCTGTCCGGCCAGGGGGTTGGTGTGCCCTTGGGTCTCGCGTCTCTGGGTCCATGGCTGGATCTGCTCCTGTGCCGGTGGTCTCGTCGCTGCAGCTCCCAGCTTCTGCACTGTGGCTGCTGGATGATTTCCCTGGGGCCCTCCTCTGCTTTTCTGTGGGCGGTGCGGGGTGTGGTAGTCCCGGCCGTGGTTCTGCTGGGGCTCCTATGCTCACGGGAGGCCTTTGGATGTCTGTGGCTACGATCTCCTCCGTGTGTGCTGTGTCTTGGGTCCTTGGGGCAGGTCTGTGTCTCTACTTGTGAAAGAAACTCTGCTGGGCTTCTTCTTGGCACTCAGACAAGGTTTCTGAATGCTACTCTGCCGGACAGGACACCTTAAAACAACAAAAAAAAGTTTGTGACTGACACTATGGCGCCACTATGCAAAAGGGCAGTTTGAAAGTAGGGTTTTTCCATTATTTTAGGAAAAAAAATCACTATGTCCTAGTCTTTTTAAACTAGCTTTAGCATCTTATTGACTAGCATAATTAGCACGTCAAGCATTAAGAAACCATAGTCCCCATTTGCATATTCCTGAACAGGGGTCAGCAATCCAAAAAACAAGTTTTGCCCTTGCTGTTGGTAAATTAAGTTTGCTAAGACCTGCCAAAACCTTCTTGATCATTGGAGAAGCAAGGATAATACATCAAGTTTTATTAATAAACTGGAAAAAAACTAATAAAAAATACACTTGTACAACAAGAGAAAAAAAATGTACTTTCATAAGAATAACAGCATGGCGACTGAGTCCTTGAATAAAGGATAAATAAGTATCCCATAAAAAAACAAACCAAAGCATTTACTTTAAAAGGAAGGAGTGAACCAAAAAACATGCTTTGTACTATAAGTCATTCTGTGAGTAAACGTAAAAATAGATATTATATTAAAACAGATAAAAGGACTGTTAAAATGTGCCTTTACCTTGCCTGCATATTTAAAGCTAGCAATTTCTTTATCATTTTTGATAAAAGTTAAGATTTATCGTGGAGGGTCTAAAGAGCCAGAGGTTGCAGACACCTGTTCTATAGGACGTAAATACTTACCTCAACCTATGAGATTTCTTAAACCATCTATTCCAAATCCAGCATGTTCTAAGATTGATAGAGGTCAAAAGCATTAAAGGGTAAAATGAGCAACTTTGCTGTCATAGAATCAGCCTTACTGTTATCTACAAAAATTTGTTCTCTTTTCGGTACTCTTGCTGCCCGAATAAATAACAGACATGTCTCTAAAACACAGTTTCTTGTTTTAGAAGATGTTCCCCTGGCTTAACACAACTAAATGTAATGTTTGGCTCATTGCCAGGCCTGTGCAGAGCTGGCATACCGAGGAGGTAATTTAGTCATTTGATTCAGGTGTGTTGGACCAAGAACAAATCTAAAAGTTGCAGAACACCGGCCCTCTAGGACTGGACTTGCTCACCCCTGATCTACACCAGCGAAATAGCTGATATAGATATTGCGTTACAGAAAATTCTGAAAAAGAATGATGAGCTAGCTGCAAAACCACCTTCACACACACAGCAGCAAGTCTGTTTGCAGTGATGATACGAAATGTATCCGCAGTTCATCTTGGAAGACAGGCATCAACAATGATGACACATTCAGGAAAATCAGAGAAAGCAGATATAAAAATTAGTTATTAAGGGAAGAATCGGTGATTTTAGGGAAATTTTACATTTATTTGATTGACAAAATCCATGCACGATTGAAGCTATCCAATATTGCATGCATCTCATATTGAAAATTGTTTGGTCTATTCAGTGGAGCACATCTAAATGGGTAAGAAATGATCAGTGGCCCACACTAAGGAAAACAAGGTTGTTTCCTCCAACGTGGAGGACAGAAAGTCAGCTGTTATATTACTGCAACCGCTTTATATCATGCAAACCTGTGGATGTTCACTGCCACGTCCAAATGCTAATATTTGAGTCTTTCAATAATTTAAACTCAGATCCCCTAAAACCACTGGTAGGAGCAAGCAGACTTACAAACTGGATGGATGGATATATATTCTGATCATGGAAAAACATGCTGGCCAATCCCCAGAGTTTCCTTTTATCCTGTCTGTTCTGACAAGTCAAAATGCATCCTGGTTAAAGTAAACGTACTAAAATGAACTAAAATATTTTGACCCTGATAATGTGAGCAGGACAAAATGTCCTGTCCAGTGAATAAAGCTATCAGTCACACATCAGCTAAATATGCCACAGACATTAAGAAAGACGGTCCAATGAGATTCTACAAGAATGTAAATCTGCCTTGGTGACTTTCACTCAACAAGACAATATGCAGTTGAATAAACATATACTTTCCAGGCTGTTTATCATATGAACACCAAAAAGCCAGCTTTTTTTGTCACTATTTTTTTTTAAATCTTATCTAAAAACGCCTGTTGTGTTTGTACATTTCAGTTACAGACTGTTTTTCATGACTTTGTGTTTTCTGTGTGTGATTTCATTAACTGTTACAGGTTTTTTGGTCCACTTTCAGAGTAAACCGCCTGTAGCTTGAGTCTTTAAGCAGCTAAAGCATTAAAATATTGATTGCACAGAAAGTGCTAACTTCAGCTTCAGTCCTGTAATATTCCCCTCAAAAGCCACCTCAAATCAGTGGCGGTGGTTCTGTAAATTGCTGCCCTTGCTGTTCTCATTTGTAAGCCTCAAACCAAGCCGGCTGCGGATTTGGAAATAATGGGTGCGGCAGAGTGAAAGTGCAATCACAACTAATCAGAGCTTCTCTTGTTTCATGCCCACAGCTCCCAACACTGCACCCTATGGGAGCACAGGAAGCGCCCACATCCCGCTGGCCTGTCGATACCTGGTCCTGGCTCTTTCCTCCTTCATCAGCGTGTACTAGCAGAGGCCGGCGCAGACACAGTGACTGTCAAGAGCATTTATGAGTCCTTTTTTTGACATTGCTGATGGCTGAAATCCAATCTGGTACTTTTTGTTGGAAAGCTGAGGTGGGAAAATAAACAGCTTCTTTTTATGTGGGGGAAATATTTTTTTTCTTTGCTTTTTGGTGAAAATTATGTCATGTAAATGCTATGATGTTATTTTTTATTATTATTATCATCATTTTCTCTTTCACATATCTTATTTTCTTTTCTGATTGACTGACCACTTTGTGAATTAGTGCTCACATCCCCTCACCCCCTCAGTCATATCATAAGCCTCTAAAAGTTAGTTAATCTAACTCTAAAAGAGTTACTTTCATGCATCTTTTCCCTGCAAGGCGACAGCGCAAACATTACCTTTCATTTTTGTACATGGTTAAAAAGAAATAATTGTGCCAAGTCTCTGAGTACACAGATTACCATACCAATGTTGTATTGAATGTATTATGGGCTGTTGAACAAAGGAAAGAAGTTTAGATTCCTAACAATGACATTTTTGATTATAGTGTGCTTAAAAAAGTACAGGGAAAAAAAGAGGAAGAAAAACAAAAGAACAAAAAAGGCAGGGTTTCTTTCCGGGACTCATGTCGCCATGATTACTCGGTAGGTGGATAAACAGTGTTGAAGGTGTGCTTTGTTGTATTTTGGAAATGGGTCCGTCATTTACCACGCCTGCCTAGCAGCTTTGATAAGGCAGGCGTCAAAGTAGCAAAATATCCTGTATCGTATCTTTATATTTTAATATAGTGTAGGCTTTTGTTTGAACGTGGGACCAGCTTTTCTCATCCAACCAGGAGCACTAACACAAACCATGACTTTGTACAGTGTGAATGGAGGAACATTGCTGCACTTTTGTTTATATTTTTCTTAAGAAAAAGTTCTACAGCCTATTCTTCATGCTTGTTCTGATTATTCTAACGGTTTACTGCAATTAGTAGGAAAAGGCAGAGCCCGAGTTCAGCTGTTTCAAAACCTGCAGTTCTTTAGAAGAACCTCTTTCTACAGGCGTCAGAGCAAAGCGCTTTGTTTTTGAACTTGGTTCTTTCGAGCTGAAATCCCATGGCAGCAAACTGCAGTTTTTTGGCTGCAAGTTTTGCCAAAATAGTTGAATAACCAAATCAGAAAAAAAGTACTCTGCTGCAAGTTTTTTTTTTCCTTCCCTAACAAAATTAAATTCTAGGGAGTGAACGGAGACGATCACTCTCTATTACAGTTCAAGCCCAATTAAATGATGCAGCAAATTTGCCTTTTCTTTTTAGAAAAGCTTGTAATAGCAGCGTCTTCATTCCTAAGGACGGTGCCTTGCAAGAGTATCAATGCCCCCTTTAGTGTTTTTACATTTGCTCATATGATAACCACAAACTTCAGTGTATTTATCTAGTTTTAACATGATAAACCAACAAAAAGTAGTGCCAGACTTTGAAGTGAAAGTAAAATAATTGATTTTCAAAATTAAAACCAAAAAATCTGAAAAGTGCATATGTATTTAGTCATCTGATTTAAACGTTTTTAAAATCAGTGTTTGAAGGCATTACAGTTGCAAGTCTTTTGGGGTATAGCTTTACCCGCTTTTATATTTACAGACAGCAATGTTTACCCATTTTTCCTTACTAAATAGCTCAAAGTGACTAGGTTGGATGAAGAGCATCTGTAAACATCAATTTTCATCAGTTTTGCTAAACATTTTCAATTAGATTTAGGCCTGAGCCATTCGAACAAATGGAGCTCCGGCTGCTCCGGTAGCTCCGGCTGTGTGTTCAGGATCTTTGTTTATTATTGAACTTTGCCCAAGTCTCAAATCTTTTGCAGTCTCTAGTTTTTTCTTCTTTTCAAGGATTATCCTGTGTTTAGCACCATCCCTCTTCCCATCAAATCTGACCGGCTTCCCTCTCTCTTCTGAAGAAAAGCATCCTCACAGCATAATGCTGTCACCACCATTTTCACGGTTTGCTAAGTGTGTTCAGGGGGATAGTTGTGCACCACACACTATTTTGCATGTAGGCCATGAAGTTCACTTTGATCCAACCAGAGCACATTTGTCACCTTTTTGTGGTCTCCCATAAATGGCTTTTGGCAAACTGCAGAGAGATGCTCATTTGTGAATGAACACTTTAATAATTTTTTAGATTATAATAGTGGGCAGATTTTTAGAGTGCACCACTTATTGTTGTCCTGTCAAGAAATTCTTCCACCTTAGCTGTGGCTCTGCAACTCCTCCATTGTTACCATGGGCCTCTTGCCTACTTCTTTGATTAATTCTCTTCTTTCCCTGATTGTCACTTTAGGCCCTGGAACATTTGCCGTTATGCTATTGTTTTTTCCCTTTTCAGAAGGGATTGCACAGTGCTTTGTTTTATAACCCAGCTCTGCTTTAAACTTTCACAACTTTCTCCCTGACCTGTCCTCTGTGTTCTTTGGTCTTCATGATGCCATTCAGGCGCTGATTTCCCCTAACCAACCTCTGAGGTCTTTAATGAACAACTGGATTTATACTGAGATTAAATTACACACAAATTGACCCTATTTACTAACTTTGCGAACATTTGAAAGCATTTGGTTGCTTTGAATCTTATTTAGGGCTATCACTTTTGAGATTTCTAATTGTAAAAACTTGTTAAAAACCATGTATGATTTTCCTTCTACTTTACAATTATGCACTACCTTGTGTTGGTCCATTCCATAAAATCCCCAAAAAACACATTGAAGTTGGTGGTTTTTAAGTGAAAAAATGTAAAAATGTAGAAGGGTTACAGACACTTTTGGAAGGCACTGTACCCTCAGTCCCATCAGTAAAAACAGAGATACTGTAATGCCTTAATATTCCCATACACATACATGTCCCTTTTTCTCCAAAACGAGACTTCCAGCAGCTCTCACTAAGATTCTCCTCCTTCCTGATGACCGAATGTTCGTTACCCATCACCTGACCTGTCTTCAAGGCATTATACTGAGGAGAATTACAGCCCTCAAAAGTATTTTTTTGAAATGTGACAGTTGCTTCAGATACAGATGCTGTATTTTTGGTTGAGGTTAACATGTTTGCTAGGTTGTTTGAATTAAAACTGTGTTACATTTTGCCCCACAACGGAGGGACTAACCCATCAGGTTCACAGAGTATTTTGACAGGTGAACTTGTGATTGAAAATCTGTAGAACAATAGCCATCACGGTTAAAAGACTTAAAGCACAAACACTGTCATTATTTACATGGTGGTATTTTGGTTTTTGTTTTCTTTTTGTACGGAAATTATTTTTGGTTTGTTTAACCAGCTATAAAATTACTGCACCATAGGATTTTGTTTAAATGTTAAAGTATAATGGAAATGGTTCAGACGTATATTTATTCTCTTCCTTTATTAAAATGATGTATAAACACTACGTTTTGAAACATGTGAAACTGGATATGTGGCGTTTATTTGAATGAAACACTATGGCATAGTTTCTAATGTCGTCAGGTTCCTTTAGATACAATGACTGCTGCTGATTTAGGTATGTTTAAAAAGAACAATGTTTGCAATGAAATTGACCCATTTTTTGAAGCAGAGGGTGTGAACCAGTATATCAGTATTATAGAACAGAATCAATGTGTGTATATTTGGAGAAAATAGGTACCTTTTGATCTGTAGAGCCAGTGTGTAGTCCTAGTTTTCACACACTCGCGTGTTTGACGATGTGCAGAGAGTATGGTTGTACTGCATGTTCAAACTTAACCAATGTTTTTAAAAAGGTGGCCATTTTACAGACCTTCACACTTTTAATGAATGGAAATAGTTTTTATTTCTTCTTTTCCAAAATCTTGATTTATACCCCTGGTCTGAAAATACATACCTCTACAGATCACCAGGCTGTGTTTGTATATGATTTCTTTCAATCAACTTGCTCTTGAGTTGTAATGATAATGATTGTTGTGGCACATTGTGGTGACAGTCTGGAGTTATGCTGGTTGCTTATTTGAGCACTTAAGACCATGCTAGTGTTCCATATGAAATGTACTGGATGTTGATTATTACTTTTTGAATATGGTATTAACAACTCCCTTTTATCGAATCCGTATAATTTGCAATAAAAGTCTTCATGTTACAATGTAAACCCACATCTGAGTTAATGAGCAGTCAAAGGGGGTTCCTCGTTGGTAATGCCAAAGAGATGACAGTGAGACAGCATCTCTGCTGCTAATTTGACCCCATGAGGGCAGAATCAAAACACCTGATAATTTTTTTATCCCGTTTTTACTTTCAGCATTTGGGAGGATTTAACTAATCTACAAACACAGACTGATTTGGGTTAGAAAAATGCAATTGAAGTCAGTGTTGATTGCATCAGCTATTTGAACATGATAACAATTGCCTGTAAGCAGCAGCTTTATACATTTTCTCACCTTTAAGGAGAAATTGCTAACAAGAGTAAATCTGTTTAGGACTTTGCTAGAAGTAAAAAAACAATTTATCACAACACCTGAGAAACACAGAAAGGGGGTTCAGATCAGGAACTCAATGAAGCAGATGCCTGCTGAACTTTGTCCTGGTGCACCAACATGATATTTTTTGGAGCTACAACCAGGTAGATTCTTATTTACCAGGTGACATCTTCAGGGAATTGACTGAACTGGATTTTATTTGGGCGTTTCTGGGCAAAGGAGACGCAATACAAGTGGAACCCACACAGATTTTTAGCTGTAAAAAATATGAAAACCATGTGTTCTACTTTCTGTTTGTCTATCTTAAAAAATCCCAATAATAAAAAGGTTTGTGTTATAATTTAGCAAAAACGTATAAAGGTGTAAAGTGTATGAATAGTTTTCAATGGCATTTTTACTTTAACTGTTTATAAAAAATAAACTGCTTAATTAAAATGTATGTTATTGACTAGTTCAAAACTATTGCTATAATTCAAAAATTAATTTGAGGTGAAATAAGTTAAAACTTTAGGATGTTTTCACAGAAAGCAACAAGAGTACCCTGCAGGGTGAGAAGTCCTGCACTTAGCAGAGCCAACAGCATCACTGATTTTAAGATATTAATAATTTACTCCCAAACTATTACCGGAGAGTTGCAAATACTATATCTTTGCCTAGACCTGACCCAGATGTTTTTACTCCCATCAGAAAGGAAAAACATTGACTAAAAGCAAACATCACCTAGGAACCGTTTATAGACATGGACCAATGTGTTGACCTTCCAGGTGTAAAAAGTCTTTTTTTATTGTAGTTGTGTAATTTCACAAAGAAAACTTTAGAAAAAAAGTTAAAAATCTTAATTTTAATTATCAGTTTGTCCAACAACTCCACTTTGACTTTTTCTAAAATTTTCTGAACAAATTGTTACAACAATAAAAGATGAATTTATACATCTTTACCATGGAGGCCAAATATGTGCTCACTTAGTTCCTGAGTCATGTTGTCTTTAATACAAGTCACATTATGGCAGCGATTGCATCCCAGCACCATGTAATTGTGCTCATGTTATGTTTTTTCTGGAGATTATTTTGCACATTCACATATCTAATAGGATGACCCTCTTATTATCCTGTCAGTGCAGATATTTTTTTGTTTGTTTTGCCCTTAAAATTGATTTTGCACGGTCAAAAACACCTGAAAAGCTGCAAGATACTGAAAGTTGAAGTTGTTTTGGAAAATGGGGCAGAAGCATTCATTCATTACCCTTGCTAGAGATGGTTTATTGTTATTACATAAAAACCAAGAGCTGCTGTGATCTAATGCAGGGACCAACAGAGATTGTCTGCAGTAAAAATATATATTTTGAACACTTGGGGAATAGAATAAGTCATTTTGGCTAAAATAATTCCTATTTTAATATTCAAAAGAACTTTCCTGGCAATCAACTCCTCTGTCAAACTGGTCCAAGCCGAGGGATGTATCAGTGTGTTGCAGTAGGCCTCTGAAGATATCGAGTCATCTTAATTGTGCAGGATCATGCATATCTGATTCTGTCCTCCCTTTGGCCTTGCACACAGTATACATGCTCTTGAGCTCAGATGGCCATATGCCGCAGCACATACAGTAGGATCAGGCACTGTTTACTCAGCATCATCTTCACTGGCTCAAGAGCATCATTCAGCATGTGTGATCTCCACAAACATAAGCCACTGCTTACTCCATCCGGCGGTGTACCTGGGCCGGATCAGACCACTTTTTTTTAAAGAGGGCAGAGCTTTCATGTGTCCTATGACCTGAATCGTCTCTTGACTTAAACATCCTGGATGTGGCATGCCTCAGAGAGGAAAAAAAAAAGACGTCTTGATGTGCAGCCTGAAAAGAGGCCATGTCACCCACCAGCAGAGATTGCTGCCTCACCTCATGCTCCCAGTTGACAGCAGATGAAAAAATAAAAAAATCTCTATACTTTCTACATTTAAGATAAGAGGATTTTAAATATTCATGGTCGTGTGTATTATTATTATCATTATTATTCTGGCTTCATCCTGATTTTTGTGTTTTTACATATTCATGTCAAAGCTCTTTCTACTCACCACGATGTATTTGAATTACACTGTTTGGCTTGAATCTATCAATGACAAGCGGCTGTTTAATATTAGCTCAACAGGTGTTGTACTGAATGTGCCTTTAAAGTATTTCATCAATTAGTAGAATCCCATAACCCAATCTTTATTTGGAGCATTGTTGCCATGTATTATTCTAAAGTTTGTAGCTGTAACAAAAATATATGATGGCTAATTTGGTTATTGTCATAACTTCCACACTTGATGTCGGAGCAATCCAAGTAATAAAGACATAATAGAAATTAAAACAATTGCTCCATAAATTATATGTAATAAAGTGGAAAAAGTGTCACTCTGATCTTCAGTTCTTTCCATAAATTTTAAATTAGAGTTAAGTTTGGTGATTGACTGTAAACCAAAAACAAGTTTCTTTGGTTGTGTGTTTAGCATCATTGTCCTGTGCACTAAATTTGTGTTAAGTAACTTGGTAAATGCCATCCAGTTCTTAAGAATGCATTAAGAATGCCCCTGTAAATTTCTTAAAACTTTAACATAGCTTCAGCAGGGTTTTCCTTCACCAGTGAAGTATTACGTACAAGCATTTATTGAGTCCACAGTGGTTGAGCTAATTACTTATTTTCTTTAAAAACAATTCAACCTGTTAATACCAGATATTTCTTTCTACTTGAAGGACCTGGTTGTTACTGGTTTGTGGTCAAGTGAAATGTTTCCACTACTGGATCATTCAGAGGTGTATAGATACTTCTGTATTCATTGCTATCAGTATATTTTGCAACAGTAAGGTTGTAAATGTCTTGAAAGAGATTTTTGCTCTTATTCTTCAAACGTTTCTTCTATGTGAGACCTTTTAGCATTAAAACTCTTTCATGGATCTTAGAAACCAATTTACTGATGAAAAACATTGGTGTGTCTTATGCTTATTTTCATAGGCATAATACGACTGCTCAGCATGCCCTCACAAGTTTCAGACATTTTATATTAACATAGTCCTTGTTGGGCAAATCTCTGCATTGTTTTCAGAAAATGTAATTTATGTGTGTTCAGCCACATTTTACCTGCAAATAAGACAGAGCAGGGAAACACTTTTATAATTTAAGCAATTCTTATAATTGAGCAGTTTATGTTTAGCATTGACCTGCAAATCAAGTCACACTGTATACAAAAACATCCCTTGTTTATTTGTTTACAGAGGAAAAACAGTATTGTTGACATACTGCCCCCTACAGCTTCTAAAGAACAGCAAGAAGTGGTTTTAGGATTATCCCTGTGAAGCAAACACTATCCACTCGGTGACAGCTTTCTGTTTTAATGAATAAAAGAAGAGTTTTTGTGAATCTGCCATCAAAACCTTTTTTGTTTGCAGCTCCCCCGAATCTGTTACTCTGCACCACCACCGCTGCATCTCAAAGTGCAGGCCAAGGAAATGATTAGCATTGTATCAGAGTTGTGTGGCTCATCACAAATAGCCTTCTGTGGTCAGCGCGAACAGGAGACGGGAGGTGGCTGTGAGAAACGGGGATTCCTCCTGACCTTGTGGTTAATGAAGCTCTTCCTGTGCTTCTGTCAGGTTTAACTTGGAGATTGTGTCGTGCTGCACGCCCAGGCTCCTGCCTGGCTCCTGCAGTCACCAGATCGCTTCCCTGAGCAGCATACTGAGTCGTCAGTATCAAAAAAAAATTCCTTTCTGTTTTCGAGAACATGCAGTTTTGTAGATATGTTTGTTGCACAGCAGGCAGAAGCTATACCTCGTGTCAACCCTTGGCAGAAAGAGGAAAAAAAATTCCATATAACAATTTTTTTGAGAAAGTCTGATTTCCTTTTTAAAAGAAAAATCTGTTTTTTGAAACAAATTTTTCATTCCTCTCTTACAACATGTTAACAGGAAGTGAGTTATTTACTAGTGTGATCCTCTAATTTCTCTTCAATCTGTCTGGAAACACAGCAGCTCCAAATATGAGAGGAAAAAGGTTCCATCAAGTATTTGTCAGCCTGTCCCTCATTACTTCCAGCGAACTGGAAAATCAGTTGCCAGCCAATGATGCAGAGCCCGAGATAATGCCTGGGTTTTAAAGAGAGCTATCTGAAGCAGGACCCACCATGAGGATGACGACTGAATATCACATTGTGAGTGTTTGTTTTTTTTTTTTTTTTTTTTTAAACACGAAGCCTCAGGCAACTTTTTAACAAGGACTGAAACGGATTGGCACAGAGAAAGTCATTATTTGACTGACAGCAAATGTAATCCTATTTTATTTGTTTTTCACCCTTCCAACGGCAGATTACACGTAGTTTGCCGCTCGCTGACTGACACAGGAAATGAGTTCTTTGTAGAACGGGCTGTATTGCCATTCTCCTCTGTGATGAGTCCAACATTTGAGGTTTAGCATTTCCTCTGTTCATTACTATAGATGGAATGTATTTACCATCATTTATAATTCTTTTTGCACAAAGTGGGAATGGCATTTTCAAAGAGTGTTTGAACTTTTATCTTTTCTGACTGTGTTTTATTTATATCTTCATACTGAAAAAACATGTGATGAGGATTTAAAATACTTATGTGTTGGAGTGTCTTTTAGCCACCAGGGGGATAGTTGTACATTCATAGGCCCTAGCTCAGAGGAATGATATGTAAGGCTTCAAGTGGCATTGATATATCTCTATATACTATATCTATAAATATATACTGATATTTGTCCAGAAATGAGAACAATTCATGTACTTTAATTAAAGCTTGTGTGTAGCACGTATGCAAGTCCATTTTCATGATGTTTGATGTGATTTTGTAGCAGTGGTTTGATACTAATAAATGGCAGTTGATGATGGATTTGTAGATTGTGTTTGTGTTGAAATGCTCGATCATGAACAACTTTGTCTTGTTGCACATGTTCAACAGGGAGAAGTGAGACTCAACACGTTAACTCTGCAGCCAGCATGAATTACAAATAATTTATTCTATTCTAAAAATATCCCACTCATTTGTTTCTTGAAACAGATATCTTTAAGTGGATCCTGATTGGTGGTGATGCACAAAACCTTTTTTTAGGTTTTAATCTACCAGACACTGATCGGATTGGAATTATTGAAAATGTCTTAAATTGTTCTTTAAATCAATCATACATAACATACTTATATTATTATTATGGCTTTTTTCATACAACACCAGAAGTTTAAGGTCACTGGTTCAATGTTAAGACTTTGAAACCCAAAGAAAATGAATACACTTTTACACATCGCTGAAACCCCAGAAAAGACATTTTAGACCAACGAAAAGGCAAACACTTTTTAAATTTACAAAATTTGTTAAGCACTCCTAATTTCTTAATACTTTCCTTCCAAAGAACCAGAATTTCTTGAAATGTATCCAAATCTTTAAATGTATCTTAAATAATAGCTCTTCTGGCCGTCTATTAAAGATTGGCCTTGTACTTTAGGTGATTTACAATCATGTTTTGTCTGGCATCCGAACATTTTCTGAGAAATGTTTTTTTTAAGTCACTTAACGGTGGCAAATGAAGCTTTCAGCCATAATCCTCTTAAAATCAAAACTTGAAACATAGTTGTCTACACATAACAGAAAACAGCAAAGAACATTTTTTTAATTGGATGTTGAGGTAGCTTGTTATTTATTTTCATGTCTTTAGTTTAATATAAAAGTTTATTTTTATAGGAGTGTATAGTATAAACACATACTAAACACTACAACATTTAGAGCTGAGGTCAACCTAGACGAATTCCTGTTCTGAAACACCTGAATCAAATGAATGGCTCATTACCATGGTTCTGGAGATCTTGATGACACCCTGAGGAGGTGATTCGGGAATTGCATGCAGGTGTGATGCAGCAAGGAATGATCTGAAAGTTGCTTGAAAGTGGATCTTGAAGACTGCAGTTTGATCACTGATTTAGAGAAAGAAAATTTGCAATGTCTGTCCCTAGTAGGGCTAATTGTTAAATTAAGAAAAACATATTACAATGTATAATACAAGGTTTAAAATGCAAGTATAATACAGAAAAAAACACTACACTAAGATCCTAAATACAGTTCATAAAAAGTGCAGAGTGCAGAGTCTGACTAAAAAGAAAAAAAGGTACTTTAATAATAAAATAAAGAAAACTTACTTACTACTTACTAACAAGGAGAACAAGACATGGAGCATAGCGCATAGAAACAGGCAGGCAAACGGCAGAGAACAATATAAAATCAGTGAGCTTATATTCCGAGGCAAGGGTGGAAGATGACCAAGGACCAGAAGAGCTAATCAGAGGAAATGAGAACCAGCCGAGACAAAGTGAAGTCAGCGCAGCTGAATGACAGAGACTAATTAACCAGAACGGAGCTGAACAGAAATCTGAAAAGTGTGGCATGTATTTAAATTGAGATCTTTTTACTCTGATTTCCCCAACTAAAATCAAATTTAGCAACCAATTGCCTGTAGAAATCATCTAGTTTAGGAGCCCATTTGTGTGTGATTCAATCTTATTTAAACTACAGCTGTTAGGTGAAGGCCTCAGAGCTCGTTGTCGAACATTAGAACACAAATCATCATCATAAAGACTAAGTAAAACATCAGACAAGTCATGGATAAAGTTTAAAGCAGAGGTAGGTAACCTCTCACAAACCTCTGTTCAACCAATCATCTGAAAATGATGGATTAAGCTGCAACTCAGGTGGGACTGACAGACTTAACAAATTTGGCCTTTAGGGTAAAGGGGCAAGAAGAAAGTAAGTGTAAACAAGGCACGAGAGGTCCCATTTAAAGTATGAGTCAAACTCAGCAAACCTGTGAAAGAAGGTGCATTATTCAGATGAGACCAAATTTGAACATTTTGGTCAACATGTAAAGCACTGTATGGGGGATAAATAATACAGGACATCAACAGGAGCATGTCTTCCCCACATTTAAATATGGTGGCTGTAGCATCATGCTACAGGGAAGGTTTTCATCAGCTTACAGGGAAGCTGTTGAGAGGTGATGAAATGATTAATGGCCATTAATGGCTAAATGCAGGAAAATCATGTGGAAATAGAGCCTGCAAAACCATACCTTTGTTGTGATTATAATTATATTATTTATTATTAGTATTTTAATAAATAATATTTCGGTCTGTTAAGCGTTGTCCGGTGAATACCTTTCCCCATAAGGCGGTGGTATTAGGACAATAGTGAAAGGAGTGATCCAAGCTCTGACATTACTGAAAAGCAAAACACATGGAATAAATTCACAGAATTTCATAAAATACAAGAATTTATTAACAAAAATAAATCAAGTCATAGTCAAACATATTTCAATCAACAAACCATCTACTATACTAGAACAATCCAACTAAACTACCAAGAAAAATGAAAGAATAAGGAAGACCAACCATATACAATATTAACAAGTGAATCAAAGATGGTTAAAAACTATGGCCAATAAAGTTATGCAACATTGCCATTCAATATTATTTATGTATGAGAACCAAGGATTATCTTGAGGAATCTGGAAATGAGGCTAAGTTAGTTTTAGAACTAACTTAAGACAATAATTGATACCTTTAAACAACCATTCACATTGTAAGATCAGATAAAACATTATTTTAATAAAATAGTATTTTAAAGAATGATTTGCTGAATTAGACCAACCTTCTGTATGACTAATTCTCAACAGTGTTTTAACTGCCTTTATTTAGTAAAATAATATGTAAGGGGATATTACTTTGAATAAAACCAATAACCTTTTTGGATAAATCATTCTTAACTAGTGTTTAATTCAAATTTAGTAAAAATATTTGGAGAAATATGATTTTCCTAGATTGGAAAATAACAACCTTTCTGGATAAAAAAAGTCTTAATAGACGTGGCTTTTACAGTCTGAAGTAGTTTTGGACCAAGATGCAAACAGTCGCTTGGGCTCAGCATATTGAAAACAGATCTCTTTAATTCAGGCTCAATGATAAGCACTTACAAAGTCGTAGGAGATTCACAGGCAAGATATCACAGGCAGTATAATCCAAAGGAACTCGAGGACTGACGTGACAACACAACAAGCATGAAATGAGGAACCAGTGAAGAATAATTAGAAGAACTGGGTATATAAGCAGGGAGAGAAGGAGAGTGGGCCAATGAGGGAGAAGCTAGGGTAATCAGGGAAGAAGTGGAAACAGGTGTGGGAACTGGCTGTGGAGCCTGAGGGAATGAATGGTTACTATGGTGACAAGAACTAGGAAACGCAGGGACACGAGGGGAACTAAACTATAAGAAAATCAAAGGGAAACTAGAATCTAAGGATAACAAACACTAACTGATAAGGAAGAGCAGGGAAGCGAAAACCAACCACAACAAATACCAAATTAATCGGGTGAAGCAAAGAAAGTGAAGATATAGAATTACTATAAACTAAAATGTAAACAATAAGTGAAACCAAGCCTAGCGAGGAACCAAACAACTATAAACTATAACTTGTTGGAAGAAACTTAAACAGCAGAGACTAATTCGGAGAACTATACTAGAAATAAGGCTGGGGAGAACTACTAATATAAAAGGGAAATGAAAGCTGAGTAAATAATAACTGAAGGGGATCTAAGGACAAGAGGAGGAACTACTAGTGGAACAGCAAAGAGGAAAGGTAGAACAAAGTAAACAGAAGGAATCAATAAACATAGCTATTAAACCAATAGAAACACTAAACAGACCAAAAAGGAAACCAACACAAAACCCACAGACCCTGACAGTGGCTCTTAATAATTCACGTGTTACCTTAGCTGTTAGCGGTTTCAGCTAATAAAAAAGGGAAGCCTGTAGCGCCTTACAGTCAAACATGTATTTTTAAAATACCATCAATAAAAGGATAAAAATGCATAAGCGTTAACAGCGCGATATGGCCAATCTGTGTTTAAAAACCACCCTTTACATAAAGTTTGTTTTAACTCTAAAAACACAACAAAGAACACATCATTAGCTGATCTGCTAGTCTGTATTCAGCCGGCCAAACTGTGGTCCCAATACCTCTTCTTCGGGTCTTGGGTGAAAACCGCTTCAATTAGAGCTGCAATTGGAGCTCTCGAATGTATAGGTTGTTCCTGTAGGCCTCAGAAGAGAATATCAAGCTTGTACTCGAACCGCAAATCATTAATTAACTTTGTTGCATATGATCGGCGTGATCGTAGTCACTTTTGGATCCAAGGATTCTTTGAAGTAGAAGCCTTAGTCGCCTGCGAGTTTCAAGGCATTTAGCTGATGCGTGGTCTGGTCCCTCCATTAGCTGCTGTCCGCAGCCAGAATGAGACCGAGCGGAGGGAGGAATGTGCCCTTGGGTGAGAGATTCCGGCTTTGACTCCTCCTCTTCCAGGGCTTTGTTAGGAATAGGTTAGTGTGATGTTGAAAGGTGCAAGGTTCATACAGGCCTTTGTGTACAGTTCAGAGTCCATGATCCTCCATGTTTCACTTCATGGCTGGGGTCCTAACACCTTTTAGTTTTATATTTGTAAAAGAAAATTGAAAACTGAGCATAATTTAAAAATACAGTGAAGCTTGTGGTTGTCATGTGACAAAACATGAAAAGTCCAGGGATTTTTAAAATGTTTTCAAGGTACTATAACAACTTACATACAATAGATGCATCTTTCAGATCTTTTTTTCCTATTTTTTGACTGATCAGCTTTACACCTGTTGTCTTTCTTCCTCCACTACCCTGCTTTCTATTTGTTAGGTGCATATGTTCAGAAAGCCTGAAGATCTACTGAGCACTACAACTTCAAAATATAAAAAATGTTGGGACCACAGCAATGGTTACAACATGAAAGTCCAGTAGAACTTTTCTGGAACTTTCAAAATAAATCACATTAACCCACTTCCAGCATAGCCAGGAAAAAGGGGACAGTGGACTTCCCATGACGCCACTGTGCAAATAAAAGCGCAGCTCTTGCGAGATTCTGTCTCTTCTACGCGGGGTCCTCCAAGGGGTCCAGACAGAGAGACACAGCGCGCTAATGTCTCTTTGCTGGCAAACAGACATAACTCTTCAAACTGGATCCAAGAGTGTCATACGACGATCACGCGATCATATTCACTAAGTTAAGTACGAATGAATTGCTGTTTGTGTATCCGGTTTTCATTCATGAACGGAGGTAATTAAGGTACAAGCGTTGCTTGACTATCTCTCTGAGGTCTACAGAAGCAAACTGTGTTCCAGAGAGTTCCCAGCAGAGACCCTGTCTCTACGACGCCGAGTGAAGCAGTTTCCCTGTCTGAAGGAAGGACAACAGGACCGCATCACCATGGTTACAGCTGTAATGTGCAGTTTGGCCGGCCGGCAGAATGAGCCGCCCCACCCAACAGCTACGGAGGTTAGCTGAAGCTAACCCCTTGTTCACTGTAAAAGCTTTCTTCAAACTTCGTCGGCTCTTTTTCAAAATATTCCCTTAAATATTTTACCATTTGTTTAATAATATTTCTTTAAATATTATTTTAATAAATAAAGGCAGTTAATGAGACACTGTTGAGAATTGGTCATCCAGAAGGTTGGTTTTATTCAGCAGATCATTCTTTAAAACATTGTTATTAAAATAATATCTTATCTGATCTTGCATTGTGAATGGTTGTCTAAAGGTGTACCAATTATTGGCTAAGTTAGTTCCAAGACTAACTTAACTTCACTTCCAGATTCTTCAAGATAATCCTTGGTTCTCAAGCATAAATAACATTGCATGGTAATGTTGCATCACTCTTTCAGTCATGGTTTTCAACCATTTTTGATCAACTTGTTTGTATTCTACATAGCCCCTTAGTCTTCCTTATTCTTAATTCTGCTTGGTAGTTTAGTTGGATTGTTTTAGCATGGTAAAGAGTTTGTTGATTGAAATATCTTTGACTTTGAGTTGACTTATTTTTGTTAACAAATTATTGTATTTTAAGAAAGTGTGTGAATTCATTTCATGTGTGTGCAGAGTTTTGCTGTTCAATAATGTCAGAGCTTGGCTCATCCTTTTTGATTTTGTCCTAATACCACCGCCTTATTGGGCTGGTATTCACAGGACAACCCTTAACAGACCGAAATATTATTTAATAAAATATTAAAACATTAATATTAATGGGGAGAAAGTGTCATTTTTATTAGCAAGGAAATTAAGAAATATTTATCTTGACCATTTTAGCATACTTAATTCAACATGCCTTCATGAGGACCACAAAATCGAGGCACGTGACGTCACCCGGTACGGCGAAGCTGGGGTCCCACCCTGGAGCCAGGCCTGGGGTCCGGGTTTCTCCTCACGGGACCCAGCCGGGCCAAGCCCGAGTAAAAGACACGTGGCCATTCCCCAGTGGGCCCACCATCTTCAGGGGGAACCATGAAGGACCAGCGCAAGGAAGATCAGGCAGCAGATGAAGGTGGAGACCTCGACGACCCGATCTCCAGATACTTACGCTGGCTCTAGGGATGTGGAATGTCACCTCACTGGGGGGAAGGAGTCTGAGGTTGTGCGGTAGGTCGAGAGATATTGACTAGAAATAGTCTGGCTCACCTCCCCGCACAGCGTGAGCTCTGTATCCCAGCTCCTTGTGAGAGGTTGGACTCTTTGCTACTCTTTAGTGGCCCGCGGGGGAGGCGGTGGGCTGGGGTGGGTTTGTTTGTTGACCCCCCCAGTCTTGTGTTGGGGTTTACCCCGGTGGATGAGAGATTCGTATCCCTGTGCCTCCGGGTTGGGGACAGGTCTCTGACTGTCGTTTTGGCCAATGGGCCGAGCGGTAGTGTGGAGTACCCTGCCTTCTTGGCATCCGTGTCAGGGTTGCTGTATAGTGGCCCTCCTGGGGACTCCGTTATTCTGCTGGGGGACTTCAGTGCCTACGTTGGAAATGACAGTGACACCTGGTGAGGCGTGATTAGGAGGAATGGCCTCCCCGATCTGAATCCGAGTGGTGTTTCAATATTGGACTTTTGTGCTAGTCACGGGTTGTCCATAATGAACACCATGTTCAAGCATAAGGGTGTTCATCAGTGCACTTGGCACCAGGACACCCTAGGCAGGAGGTCGATGATCGACTTTGTTGTTGTGTCTTCAGACCTTCGGCCGCATGTTTTGGACACTCGGGTGAAGAGAGGGGCTGAGCTGTCCACTGATCACCACCTGGTGGTGAGTTGGATCCGCTGGAAGAGGAGAAATCCGTACTGACTTGGCAGGCCCAAGCGTATAGTAAGGGTCTGCTGGGAATGTCTGGCAGAACCCTCGGCCAGGGATGTATTCAACTTCCACCTCCGGGAGAGCTTTGACCAGATTCTGGGGGAGGTTGGAGACAAAGAGTCCGAGTGGACCATGTTCTCCACATCTATTGCCGAGGCTGCCGCCCGTAGCTGTGGCTGTAAGGTCTGTGGTGCCTGTCACGGCGGCAATCCGTGAAACCGGTGGTGGACACAGTCAGTAAGGGATGCTGTTAAGCTGAAGAAGGAGTCCTATCGGCTGTGGTTGGTTTTAAACTTTTGTTTTTATTTATTTGTTTATTTTGTATTGAAAAAATCTTTCTTTACAAATACAAAGGGTAAAACATAGAACGCATAACAAAGTATGGCAGGGTATAGGCTTCTACAGTAAATACATCTAGTACAAAGAAAAAATATATATATATATTCAATGACCTACAGCATTCGTGTATGTTTACAGCTTTTTTGTTCGTACTCTTAGAAATAGTAGTTATATATTGTTCGATTTCTTTGTACAAAACTGGAAAAAAGGTGAAGATAAAGAAAAGTTACATTTGTGAATATGAAATTTGCCAAATATTATATTAAGATCAAATGCCAGACTTAAACCAAGAATAACATGCTCATACATTAATGAAAATTTTGTATTACAAACTATAAAGTCGTTACATTCCTTCCCAAATTTCCTTGTTTTATGGCAATTCCATAATAAAGATTGTTTCTGGATGCTCTTTGCATTTAATATATTCCATCGTGTACTGATTAGTAGGATAAATTCTGTGTAACAGTTTAAAGGAAACACCTCTCATTTTGTTAATTATCAGAGGTTTCAATGAAATATCCACCCCCCTTTTCCATTGTCAATCAGGGAAAGATTTTCCAAAAGAAACTAGCTGAAGGTACAGAAGTAATCTCTTGTTGAAACAGGGCACGGATTATTTTGTTATTTCTGCACATTGAAGAAAACTAATTTTACCAGCGGTGGTGTCAGCTACAGATAAAAAGGATTTATCTTTATCAACAAGAGTTCACATATTTCGTTAGTTACAGCATTAAACACAATACCGTAGTCTTTCGGCGTCACAGCAAGGTTGTACTTGTGTTTAAATTCATTTTAACTTATTAAACATTCAAACATTCATTTTCATTAAATAACTGACCCACCAGAATGATTTTATTGTTGAACCATTCAGGGTAAAACAGTGATTTGTTTTTGTATTTTAAGAATATCCTTGTTATTCCAGATTTAAAAAAAAAACTTATGAGGAGAATAATTATGTTTATAGGGAGACTGGTGACGGTTGTCACATTTTTTACAAATGTCCAAATTCCTATTTAAAGTCAAACCTGTAGAGAAAATGGCTTTAAAAATGGCAAAGGATCCCACAGTTTGTTAGGTCAGGCCCCTCTCTGTCTTCCTTGTGGACTTCCTGCCCATTTTATCTATAAAACAGAAAGGTTAATTTAAAAATCTAACTCTAGAATAGCATGGCTTGTCTCTTGATTTTTTTGGCTAATAGTTAATCGAACTGCTAATTTTTTTTAGAGTAGCAAAGAAAAAAATACTCTATGTGTAGCTTATACGTTTCTCTTTATATTAGTATATTGTTTTAAGCTTGAAACATTCTTCTCAATAAATTATAAAATTTTTTCTATACATCGGAAAAAAATTTTTTTCTTCCCCAAAGAATTAAGGTCCTTTACCCAATGTGAATGTCCCCCAAAATATTTTTCCCCCCAGTGGTTTTTGATGTTTTAATTTTTCAGTCCAAATATTATTTTACAGTGTCCGCTGTGGACTCAGATAAGTTGCAACCAATGCGATCTCCCCCTTTTTAAGGCCCCCAGAAAGAAGTCCCTTTTTGAAAATGCAGAAGTTTGCTGGAATCTTATATTAAAATGGATTTTGACAAAAATTTCAAACTGAAAGATTACCCCATCCCCCGGCCGTCCTATGACCCACCCGGCGTCTCTCCTCCATCCAATCAGATCAGATCCACAGTGTCTTTCAACCCTACCTCCGAGGCTTGCTTTTAAGGCCCCCAACAGTCATGGATTCCCGCTTTTCAGGAGCTTCGACCCTCCTCCGCCCCCCCTCCACCACTCCCTTCCTACTCCTCCCGGGCTCCCATACCTTCTTGGGGCCTTCACCACCCCCCATTTTGGGCCCAAGGGGGGGAAGATTTATCTAATTTAAGCCTAAAACGTCTAATTCAAGTTGTCATTTCAGCATTCAGTCTTCCCCGGGGGGCCCGAGCGCCAAAGATATAACTTTTATCAGAAAAACTTCCTAATCGCCATTTTGCTTTTTATTGTGAGTCGTTTCAGGTTGAAATTAAAAGGGGGGAGGTTTAATGAGCCTACTAAGCTTGAAAAGATGAATTTGGGGGAAAATTTTCCAGATGGAGGATGGATTTTTTTTAAAAAAATTAGGATTTTTTTAAAGTGTGAAGTCAGAAAAGTAATCTCCTTTTTCAAAGAAAAATTTATTACCACAGACTTCTGGGATTATACAATTTTTCCATAAGAAATTTAATAATATTTGGTAAAAGATTTTAAAAGTTTTATGCCAAAAGCAAGGAGAGAGCAGAATAAGTAAGCCGGTATCCCCTCGCTTTAGATAGCAATACCCCTCCTCTAAAAAAATAAAGGCTCTTGATGCCTAGTTTTAAGGGTTTTTTTGGTTTTTTTCAATAAAAGGTAGCCAAAAAAAATTTAAAAGAAAATCTTTTTGAGTTGTTCTTTAGACAATTAGCCTAAATATGTGACACTTCTTTACAGGGAAATTTTTCAAAAACATTCAAAGAAAAATTCTAATTGGAGAAGTTTTACCTTTTTAATATTCCAAATTAAACATCGGGCCCAAAATTTGGAGGGCTTGGGGGCAGCTATGGGTCAGCGACATTTGGTCCATGCTCCAAGCCCCCCGGTGGTGGTAACAACACTGTATGCCAACAGCCAAAAAAAACGTCAAAAAAAAGACTTTGCGAGGTCTTTAAGGTGGATAATTTCAATGCCCCCTTTTTACGTCGGTTTAGGCAGCGTGGTACCCTGTGATCCCGTTGCCCACCCGTACCCGGGGACCAGTTGTTTCCAATGAGGTAAGTATGGCAGGAAACTCTCCCTCCAGCCTTTAGGCAGGTTTGCTTTTTCGCTTCAACATTTTCGTTAATAGCGTTAAGTTACTTTTTTGGAGCTACTCTTGCTGACGTACAAGACTTGTGGGGGCACATTGAAGGTAAAAGAAAAATAACTTTGACAAAAAAAAAGGAAAGTGGCTATGAAAAAAACACAATTTTAAGTGGAAAGGCCCCGAAGCTACACTTTCCCTTTTAATTCCTAGGGTGTAAGGCAGTTTTTCCTTAATGTTTGAACAGTTGGATTAAAAAGTAGAAATAAAAAAAAAGAGGGGATAAAAACCCCAAACATCAGATCTTCAATCAAAGCTATCCGCCGGGCTACGGGGACAAGGGAAAAAATGAATGGGGACAGCATGAAGAGCTAGAGGGCTGATAACACAGTCTTTTACAGCAAAACAGCGAGCATAGGGACTGTTCACTGCGAGTACAGTGGATTTTGGGAAAAAAACCCAAAAGCCTTTCACGACTGGGAAAACAAAAACGGGGAATCGGGGCAGAAACCTTTTTTTAAATGGAAAAACAAGGACAATTTAAGAAAAAAGTTAAGCAAATTGAAAATGCTTGCCACAAGCACAACAAGGTGAGAAAAATTTGTTATACCAATTTACGACCCGTTTTGACTGAGCCATCCAAATGCATTAAAATTGGGGCTACAATTGGATTACATGATTTTATAGGTTAAATTTAAAATTGATCAATTTTAAAAAAAAAAAAACTCTAGGTTTTAAATTTAAATAAAGAAAAATTTTTGTCATTATTTTAAAATTTCGGGGCCCAAAAAATGTTTTTGATGTAGAGTGGGCCCCCCTGCATTTTAGTTTGGGGACCCCTTTTTAAAAAATTTTAAGGAGCATCTCCTTTTTTCATCCATAAATAAATTTTTTTTTTATCAAAACCTGGGAATCTTAATATTTTTTTTTTGGGTGTATGTCTCATTCATTTCATCCTTAAGATTGATCAAGTGCTGCAAAGTTCACAGCTTTATCTGCTCTCTCACTGTTCAAATCATGTCCTGACAGGCAGCAATCCCTGGCTCTCCTAAGCTGCTGGCCACTATGATCTTTTGAATATTGATGCCTGCAAAGTGTAAAACATGCCTAAAAGAAAATGGAAAAGCATTTTAAATGAGGTTTTGCTCAAATTGTAATGTAATTAGGAAATTTTATTTAACAGTTACTGTGGAGGTCAAGCTGAGGTCTAAGAGAGGAAAGCTTTTAGAGAGGGTTGCTAGGTGGACAAATCTGAAGCCCCATTAAAATACAAAAATCTGCAGGGAAATTCAGCTGGGGCAGGGAAACCCTCAACTGCCCTCAAATGCTCTAGAAGAGTAAAATTTCACTCAAGCTCAACAAGAGAAGCAGGTTCAGATGTTTGAAAATCTAAAATAAGCTAAACACACTTTGTAAAAAGAAATGTGTCTTGTCAAACATGTTTGAAAGCACATGTAGCATCTATTAATAATGTTTTTTTATGCTTTTATATAAGTATTTTAAAAATATTTTTTGCTCTCCTCTCACATTTGACTCTAATTTGCCAACCATCACACCTGCTTTCTATCCAATCAGAGTACATATAGTCCCTGCTCTGCAGTTAATCTCTTTCAGCTTCAGGATGTTTATTGTATGTTTTGGTCTCTTCATGTTAGTTCTGTTTTACAACCTTGGGCAAAAACATGGACCCACTAGTCTGAGTCAGTTGTTTAATTCAGCAAATAAATATTTGTGTGAACATTCAGGCTTTATGCAGCATACCTCAATTTTGTTTTATGTTGTTATCCTCCCAAAGTACAAATATAGAAAATAATAAAAATAAATTGTGTTCAAGAAACAAATATGGAATCACCCTGTTAGACTCCTGTCACCTGCAGAAATACTCAGATGATTCTGCAGTCGAGGGGTGTGTAAGAGATGGACAAAAAGCTAAGTACAGGGAGCACTGCTTTGTGGGATGGTGTGGAAACCAGCAGGTCAAAACCTAAATTAAGTCAAACACTATTTCCATCATGGGAGACGAAGTGGAGGTGGTGGAGGACAATAAATACTTCAGTGTTCACCTGGACAATAGACTGGAGTGGAGATCCTTCCTGCCCACAGCCATCAGCATCTAGAACGGATCTTTCAAGAAACCTGCATAAAATGAGCTACAACAACATTTAATTTCCTTTTGGGATTAAAAAGGTATTTTTGAATTGAATTGAACTGAATATGAATATACCTGCACAAATATATTGAAATAAACCTGCCAGTGCGACATTGTGACAACAAGAGAGCTGCTAGTTGGAATAATGGAAATGATGTTTGTTGGACATTCAGTTGTGCCTCTACCTTAGAGCAAGTACAGATATAAAGGATCATGTTATAAAAAGAAACATACAGACCTACCAAATGGTAAACGGCCTGAACTTTGATAACAGTTTATCAAGTCCAAGGACCCCAAATCACTTCACACTACAATCAGTCATCCACCCATTCACACACTGATAGTGGTTCCTTGTACACTGTACATTGTAGCCTCAGCTGCGCTTAGGCAGATTTAAAGGACCCATACAATGGGTGCCCCCAGGCCCTCTGACCACCATCAGCAGTTCAAGGACACAACGACTGAGACAGATGGAGCAGGGGTTTGAACCAGCTACCCACCAGTTACAGGATAAACCCCTACCACCTGAGCCATTGTTGACCCACCACAGAAGGCCAAAAACAACATATTCCTTTTAAAATTGAGAATGCACAAACAAAAATATTTTTTTAATGAACAGGTGGACGTAGAAATTTTAAAAAGATTTGTTATTCAGTAATTCAGAATTCCATTGGTAATACTGAAGCAATTTTCACAATCATAATGCATCTTGCTACCGAGATAAGAGTATGAAAACATTTTGTCAGAACAACTACAGTAACTTAGTGCTACAACCAGCAAATTTGGAGAACAGGTCATAACATTATACCACAAACTATTGATAGGGTCATGGCCTCCTGTCCACGTAGGTAGGCCAAAAGGCCTGGCCCCATGTGGTCCAGTCCTAGAGATAGTACTGTAGCTGAGATTCTTGAAAAGAAGTTAATTTTCTGTTACTCTTGTCTAGAGGCAGTCTCACAACATGGAGTGCATCACAGGTTTGTATGAAGCTGCAGACCAACCAAGGCACCAATGCTGAACATTTCCATCCCAGAAAAACCCAATACCCATTAGCACATGAGTATCAGAACCTTACCACAGAGCAGTGGAAGAAGATGGGCTGGTCTGCTGAATTACATTTTTTTTTATATCACGTGGATGGATGGGTACATGTGTGTTGCTTTACTGGTGCACCCATGGCACCAGTATCTACATGGGAAATCTTAGTGCTCTCTCCCCAACCGGGGGGGTGGTCCTAGCTCATCCATGTGCATGTTACTGACACATATCAAACTGTATTCCCTGATGGCTGTGGGCAATGTCAGCAGGGTGATACGCCCTACCACAAAGCAAAAAATGGTTCAGGAATGGCTTGAGAAACAAAATAATGAATTAAAGTTGCTGATTTGGCCTCCAAATTCCACAGTTCTCAACCCAATCAAACATCTGTAGGATGTGCTGTACAAACAAGCTCAATCCATGCAGGCCCAGGCCCATTGTCACAGCTGGCAGTACTTGAGGGATCTGCAGCTAACATCATAGTCCCAAGAATGCATAGCTCACGTCAGGGTTCGGTTAGTCGGAGACTGTGGCCTGGACGGCCGGTTTCTTTTTTGGCAAGCTTTAGAGGTGTTTTTCAGCACATATATTTTTTTTACTTTGGATGCTAATACGATGTGTGTGATGATTTATAGGTCTTAACTTGTCTAGTACGTTTCGGTGTAGTTTGTGTTCTTGTTTACCACAAGCTTCCAGACCAAAAACCTGTCTCTACAAACCATATGAGAACGTCCAGTCTGTTGATTGGTCAGATGTGTCTGAATTCATTGGGGGGTTGGGACTGTTTCATCCTGTTGCGGCTCTGGTTAGAGCGGGGTCATTTGACTGAGTACGCCCTAATTGTACATGGCCCCCTCTCCAGATGAGGATGGGGGTACTGGGTTGGGGGAGGGGGTTGGGGGGGTCCCCGGGTCTGGGGTCGCTCAGGTTCGAAGCGTTGCTGTGCACTAGTCCTGGGCTGGTTCTATGGGAGCGGTCCCCCTCGCCTATCTCCACCCCAGACCTGAAAGAGACCACCTCCTGGGTCTTACCCATAAGGTGGTATCGGGCCCTGGAACCATGGAGTATAGAGTAATGTATGTATGGGGAAGTGATGAGTGAGTGTATGACGACCCAATGTTGTTTGCTTTACCTTGGGTGATTGGGTGTGAGTGTTTTTCTATGTGTACCGCCTGAGGGTGGGAATGTGTGATCGTGACTGTGGTGTGCCTGAGTTTTTGTGTCAGGTTGGTCTTGTGGATCTGCTTCCCTCCTCCTGGATCAAGTTCAGGGGCCCATCAAATATATGGGTCCTACTCCTCCGCACCACACTACCCTGCGGTGGTTGTGTCTCTTACCCGCTGGTGTACTTGGGTTCTTGGTGTCTGTGGCTGGGAGCTTTGGTTTGTGCTGGTTCAACCCCAAATGGCTGTTGCCAGGGCCTGGCCCCGGGGGTCTGTCGGCCTCTGCTTGGGGATGTTTTCCCCGGGGGTCTAAAGGGTCCATGTGGTCGCTCTGCGTGACGACTCCCGGCGGGGCCTGTGGGCTTGTCGCTACAGTTTCCCCGGGCTTCTGCACGTGGCTGCTGGGTGTTTTCCGGGACTCTCCCCTTCTCGTGGGGGTTGCGGCAGTACCCGGGGGGGTTTTCCGGGGGTTCCTGTGCTCTGGGGGGCCTTTGGATGTCATGGCTCGGACCCTTTAGTATCTGTCCGAGGTCCAGGGGGCGGCCCTTGGCCCTCACATCGCTTTTGCATTTTTTTAGGGGAAAAAACCCTTGTTACACACCACCCACTCAGACCCATGTTTAGCTTCAGGTGTTCGTACCAAATTTTTATATTGAGCGCATATACCATTTTAAAAACACTTGTGTTCTTTAAGTACCATGCACTTTTTTTCGAAAAAAAGCGTTATTATTTGTTCTGCAGGTTGAAAAAAGCAGGGTGTTACTTGTATCTCTTTCCGTCTTTTCTCCCCTCCTTTTTTTCCCCTTCTCTCCCTTTTCCTTTTTTCCCCCACCTCTCTCTCTTTTGTGCTTCTTATTTTTTTTTTGGTTTCTGTTCTTTGTCCGTACAATTGAAATAATTCCCAAAAACAGTTTCTAATAAAATTTTTTAAAAATATCAACAGACATTAAGCCTTAGCTGAAACTCCACTTGAAAGAAAAATCTGTTGGGCTTCTTTTTGGCACTCAGACTATTCGAGTGCTACTCGCCGACAGGCAGGTTAAAAAAAACAAAACAAAATAAAAACATAATAACAAAGACAACAATGACACTTCAAAAAACAAGAAAATAGTTGAAATATTCACTTTTGGTGAAAAATTTTTCTCCAAAATAAGAATCCCCAGTATGGGGGAAAAGCCCTGCGATATTGAGGGACCCCCTAGCAGGGGAATGTGAAGTGTGATTAGCCTGTACACTGACATTGCTACAAAAAGCTAACCATGAGAGTGTCACAGACTATATTATCCCTTCACAGACTGCAATAACTGCATTGAAAACTGCTGGAGAGACATTAAGTGACAAGCTGCTGATTGCAATTGTTCTGAAAGGTTTACCAAAAAGATTTGCCAACCATATAACACAGGATAAGATAACATTCAGTGAATTCAAAACCAAGCTAAGAAGCTACGAGCACATTGAAAGGTTTAACACCAGATATAATGATGACATTGTGATGAAAGCTGGTGATTTAACTGTGAGAATAAAAGGAAAAAGAGATTTTGCAAATCTAAAGTGCTACATCTTCGGCCAGACCGGGCACAAGGCACAAGAATGCAGCCTGCAGAAAGAACAGCAGAGACATTGGTGCACATTCTGCCAGAGCCTCACTTATTCAAATAGCAAATGGAAAAAGTGAGACAACATGAAACATGCAACTGATGAAGAAAGTTGTGTATTTGCCTTCAGGAGCATTCAAGAACATTGTGTATGTACAAAAAGGAGGGATAAAAATTAACCAACAAAGATGCATAGCAAATATTCTAGAAAGTTTGGTATGTCTGATTGCAAAGAAAGGTCAACTCCATGTCAGCAAAAGATAAATTATGATGACAATGGTGAACTTGTTGATGCAAAGAGGTATCATGATATAGTTGGCAGTTTAGTATATGACATGTTTAAGGCCTGACGAATGTTGGATTGTTAGTAAACTGTCATGGTGTTTGTCCAAACCACTGGACAGCAACTAAACATGTGTTAAGATATCTAAAGGGAACTATAAATCAAGAATTACATTACATGAAAGTAAAGAAAAGGTTGAACTTATAGTATATGGTGATGCAGACTGAGCTACAGATCAGAAAAACAGATGTGGCACAACAGGATAGTGTTTTAGGTGGGACCAAATCTAGTCTGTTTCTTAGAAAACTGAGAAGCAACGAACTGTTGCTTTGTCAATATGCGAAGCAGAATATTTATCACTAGCTGCTACAGCACAGGAGAATTTGTACCTTCTGCAGCTGGGTTACCAGATGAGTGCTATGTGCCAGTAAAAATCTATGGAGATAATCAAGGGGCAATTGTCCAAAAATCCAGTAGATGTAAACACATCAGCGTAAAATACAATTTTATCATGTCTGTGCTGAAAGATAGAAAGATAAAAATTGAGTATTTTTCCAAAAGCAGACATGGTTGCAGATGTTTTTACAAAGGCTGTAACAATGTTCAAGATGGATAAATTCAAAAAATAATCACTATTCACAAAACGTTAGAGATATATTTTTGGCTTTTGGGTGCAATTTCAGGATGAACCTAAAATGCACTATAACCTTTACAGGTGAACTTCATGTGACCTTATCTAAACCTTTGAATGCACATGTCCAGTTGTTCAGTGTTTTAGTCATTTTGCACAACTTGCTGTTCTCTAACAACGAGCAAACAGGTCTTTGATACAGAACTCGATCAATAAATTTCTTGCCTCAATCAGAATTCGTATTTAAAAAGTCCTCCTTATCATCCTGTTCACATTTTGACCAAGACACCATCTAAAATTTGATCAACAGTACCTCGCAAGCCTTTCGAACAGGATGTTCTCAGATGGAAGTGGCCACTGATCATAAGAGTGTCAAAGTATCATCAGCAGGTTGCAACAGAGATGCAGAGAAACTGGAATAGTCACCAAAAGGCATTGAATTGGACCTCCTCTGGTCACACCCCACACTTATGAGCGCTTCATTGTGAACAGTGCCCTATATAGCCAGATGATTAATAAATAGAATAGAAACAATAAATTAAAAATATCATGTATAGTCCTGCAGAGGGGAAATTCAGAATGCCACTCAACTCCATGCATATTTAAGGGAGGTGAGAGGCACCCATGGTGACCAGTGGGCCTCAGCACTGTTGTTGTTGTATAAAAGTCGATTCATGTTAAGCAGAGATGATGGCCGTGAATGATGTGGGAGACATTAAGGAGAGCGTTATGCATCAGCCACTGTTGTCACCAGATGAGCCTTTGGTGGGGGTGGTGTTACAGTTTGGACAGGTGGGTACCTCAAATGGAGTGGCCTGTACTTTCCTCCAGACCTGAATCATACCATAGAAACCCATAGGGATCGGCTGGGTTGCTGTCTAGAGGCTCACGACTCTGTACTCCAGAACCTCAATGACCTGAGGGCCACCCTTCAAGAAGAGTAGGATGCCATGCTTCAGCAGACAATAAGTCAACTTGTGAACAGCATGTCAATTACAGCATGTCAAGCTGTAGTTGATGCCCAAGGGCTCATGACCCTTTCATAAGAGGTTGACATTTTTGTTGCGGTATACCCACCAATGTTGTTGACTTTAGTTGCAATAAATTGTTTGAAATGAGGAAATCACCATCGCATGCTTCTACTTAAATGTCCAACTTTCATGAAATAATATCACCGTAGGATGAATTTTTTGCATTTTCTATAAATTTTACCCAAATTGTCATGATTTGTAGTATTTTGGGTTATGTGCCAAAGGGTTTTGCCACATCAGTTTTCCGTGCTTATTTTTCGTTTAGTGTTTTCTTTACATTTAGCTTTGTAGTTTATCCTTGTGTTCTTTATCCTTTGAGTTAATCTTGTTAGTATTCTTTTGTTAGAATATTCTCAGTATCTTTGTTTAGTTTTATTCATGTTTTTGCTTTCAGTCTCAGCCGCCATCTCTGTAATCAGCATTATTTATACCACCTGCTTCACACAATACCTGTAGGATGTGTTTGTGCTCATGACGTCATCCATGTTTGGAAGTTGAGCACTCTTTGGTCTTTTTCCACTGCACAAAATGCTTGAATTGATAATAAACATGTTCTGTGTCTGGATAATATGGTTTTTTATCCATTGTGACTTTTTTAAAGGAACGTTCTGTTCTCATTGCCAAGCGTGAAATATTTGTTCTGTCAAAGCTGGTAGCATGTCTTCAGTACACCCTGTACCTTCTGTTGCTATCATGGACCATCAACAAACAAAAAAATAGACAATAACTAGATTCAAATGTCTCCACCTCTCATTTGTTATTTTAGGTTAATCTTCAATTGAAAGTATTGTTAATGCTGTTTTTTCAGTGATTTGAGCTGACATTGAAACAGTGAAAACGTAATGAAGTCAACATGCTTTAAATTAAAATTCACTAAAACGTAATTTCCAGGCATTCTGGAATAAAATTTAAATTTAATGCAACATATTATCAATTCTCAGCAACTGCATACCCATTGTTTTAAAAGCAGGAAAATCTTATATCCTTTAATACTATGCTGTTTGAGAGAATGATCATGACAGAAGAGAATGTGTTCACAGTTTTTTGTTTGTTGGGGGTCCATGATGGCAACAGAATGTGCAGGTGTATTGAAAACATTTTAACAGCTTTAACAGAACAAATATTTCATGCCCTGGGAATGAGAACAGAACATTTCATTAAAAAACGTCACAGTGGATAAAAAACTGTATTATCCAGACATAGAACATGTTCATTATCTATTAAGGTACTTTGTGCAGTGGAAAAAAGACCCAAGAGTGTTCAACATCCAAACATGGATGAATTCATGAGTACAGACAAGTCCAACAGGAAGGTGTTGCCCATAACATAAAAGTGACTGTAATTGAAATATTTGAATCATGAAGTACCATAGAGTTAAATATTGGTTTGAAAATTAATTTCTTATACTATGATCACAGTATCATTTTTTTGTTAATGGACATTGCCTGCTTCTTGAATCTCTTAATCTAAAGCCAGAACGTTTGTGATATCAACCTCTGATAACTGAAGTCCAACAGAAAATGTATACATTGTAGGCACAATTAAAGGATCAACCTGTTGTAGAGCACTGAGAGGCCTGATAAATTGATTACTCCTGCTTTACTAACAGGCAGTCTGACATTTTGACATTAACAGCTGTGATCTCACCAAACAGGGAAAATACTTTCCCTTTCGTTTTCTCACATTACAACCACAAACGTTAAAATATTTTCCTAGGATTTATGTGATAGCTATAAGGTGGAAGTGAAATTATACCTACGAGTGTGCAACTAGTGTGTTCAGCATTTGTATTCAATACACTGGTTTTATTATTGTGTAGGATCAACATTTGCTGCAACTACAGCAGCATGTCTTTTGGGGGTGGGGGGGTATGTCTCTACCAGCTTTGCACATCTTGAGGCTTAAATTTCTCTCAGCTCTTTTTTGCAAAGGTCAACTACTAGGTAAATTTTGTTGATAAATGTGCTTTGATATAAGCCATTCCATTGTGGCTCTGCCTATATGGCATTCTTTTTGCCACTTTCCTCTAAAGACTAGATTTGTGTGGTGAATGTCTAATAGTTGTCTGGTTACTAGAGCCTCTCTGCAGCTCTTCCAGAGTTACCAGGGGCCTCTTGGCTGTTTGTCTGACTAATACTCTTCTTGCCCAACATGCCCCGTTCAGGTTAAGAGCCATAACTTGAAAGGTTTGCAGATAATGAGTTCAACAGTGCTGAAGGCAGCTTAAAGTAAAGGGTAAGGCTAAGTACAAATGAATGCAACACTTTTCAGATTTTTTTTTTGTAAAGGACAATAAAAAACCATGTGTTATTGTTTCAATTTACAATTATGCACTATTTTGTTTTAGACTGTCACATAAAATACATTAAAGTTTCTGTGACAATATGTGGGGACATTGAAAGTGTTATGTAAACTTTTGCGAGGCACTGTAGACATCATGTCATGTAATCCTGAAATCATCTTCAGTCTTGCAATCGGCTTTCAGTCTACTTCTCTTTTCAAAGTTAATGTTTAATTCATAATCCTCAACTTTTTCAAGTATAAATTTCACCCTGAAAAGTGCATCAAATCCAGGAACTGGAGTGCACATATCTTTGAAACCTGTATGTGTGAAGTACATCAAATGACTCAAAGTAATTATCGTCTGGCATGTTGGAAAAGCAACTTTAACATTACCAACTTTACGACACCGTTTTAAACTAGTGAATTCTATTCATTTCCTCAGTTCTGCACTGACCAGTTTTGATGCAATATTTTATTCTAAAAGCTCATTTTTGCTTCTCCTCACAGTTGCTCTAAGAACCCGTCTTAGTGCCAGAGGGGAGTGTGATGTGATGACAAATGGTTAAATCGAACGGCTGAATTATTGACTGGAACCAGAATGTGAAGACAAAATTCCCAGTGGGACAAGAGTTGAGTGGAAGCTGCTCTCCACTCTAATTGCCCCCCGCCCACTAACTTCTTTCTTTCTTGGCAGCCCCCGTGTGGAGAGTTACAGAGCACTGATGAACTCCACAACACACTTTAAGTGTTCCAATAATTAAAGCCCAAAGAGATTGTCAAGGTAATGCACCACACAACAATTGACTGCATAAATTCAGGAGACTTAAACAACACATTTGGCCACGTCATTTAATTGCTGTGTGTCTGCGCAATTATCTTATCTTGAAACTTTTTTTTTTTTCCAGTGATGGTCTACCCTTTCACCTGAGGAGACAGCTGGGGCCAGTGCAGACTTTGTGACTCTGGAGAGAAAATGCTAATGTGAGGAGATGGAGTTTATCATCCAAAACTGCTCTGCTCAATGATGGCACAATAAGTGACAGCAGCTGAAGTCAGGAAGGAAGAATTTGAAAAGTATTATTCGAATGAAAGTAAGAATAATGAGACCTGTGTCTCTGGTGAATCTCTGCTCTAAAATCACAATTGGAACAAGTGTCACAAGTTGGATGGCCATTTGGCTGATGTTATTACCTCTGTTCTGGTATTTCATAAGGCATTTTAGGAGCACAAATCTGTGTTGTTTATTATTTATTTAAATATCTGGTCTAATGGTGTCTGTTGTTCTCATTGGATCAGCTTTGTTGCTGTTTTTTTTTCAAATCACACAAGGAAGATTTTGTTAGTAATGAATGTGTGTCAGGTGGTAAAAAGAAAGTAGAACTTCTCTTGTTTGGTAGAACAAGCTCTCTGAGACTGTTTAGTTATTCAGTCTTTTTTGTCTATAAACTAGAACTTACCTCCACATTCAAAATGACTACTGAAGTGGCTGTTAGCAAAATTAGCAGGTTGTGTGTTTCTTACATTTTCTTTTCTTTTCTTTCTGATTCATTCTCCCCTCTTTTCTGTGCTTGCATAACCTGTATGTTATTAAGAAGTCTCAACTCAGCTGCTCTTGTTCACAAGGCTTTCATCTTCTGAAAGAAAAATGAGTCAGATTATGATTGAAAGGTGGTTCATTAAATCTATGTTTGTAACTGTGGTCACTTCTAAAGCACTGCAAAGTATTTAATAGACTTTGTAGAGCTTTGTAGAACAGTAGGTTTCTGCAGCATCTGTACTAAGTCAGGCCCAATTATTTCTATCTTTTCCTGTCTTAAAAATCTAAATACTGTTGATAAATAAATCATTAAAATCCTGATTCTACAAAATTACATGATTAAAGGTTTTAATCATGTAATTTAAAGACAACATATGTGATGTTTTTTTGGCTCCTTACATGTACATATGTGTGCACGTGTGTGTGAGTGTGTCAAAAAAACAAAACAAAACATAAAAACGGCACTGTACATATTTTGTTCACTCTCAAATAGAGCATCTTTAGCATAAGCTGTGCTCACTTCAAGCTTGTAGAGTAAAAAAAACATTGTTCAGTTAAGGTTCTCAAAAAAGTTAACTCCACTAATGAACACATTAATGCACGATGCTGCTTGTCATTTATATTGGGAAATCTACAACCCACATCACAGGGGTCTAAACATAGAGGATGAAGCACATGTTGTAAGACATTTCAGCCTTTCAAATCTATGAAGTATGTGAGTAAAATGTGTCGTTTATTGTATGAAAAGTTTACCCTTAACAGTAACTAGTTCTAAATTCAGTTCAGCCAGGCTTCAATGAATTCGTACTTGTACTCGTAGTCGTCTTCTGCTTTATCCGGGTCGCAGGGGCAGCAGACTCAGCAGAGACATCCAGACGTCCCTATCCCCAGACACCTCCTCCGGGGGGAGCCCAAGGCGTTCCCGGGCCAGCCGAGAGACATAGTCCCTCCAGCGTGTCCTGGGCCGTCCCCTGGGCGTCCTCCCAGTGGGAGTGCCTGGAACACCTCCCGAGGAAGGCGTCCAGGAGGCATCTGGTATAGATGCCGGAGCCACCTCAACTGGCTACTGGCTCCTCTCGATGTGGAGGAGCAGTGGCTCTACTCCGAGCCCCTCCCGGATGGCCGAGCTCCTCACTCTATCTCTAAAGGAGTGCCCGGCCACCCTACAGAGGAAGCTCATTTCAGCCGCTCGTATCCAGGATCTCGTTCTTTCGGTGATGACCCACAGTTCATGGCCATAGGTGAGGGTAGGAACGTCGAGAGCTTCACTTTTTGGCTCAGCTCTCTCTTCACCACAACAGACCGGCACAGCGCCCCCATTACTGCGGCAGCCGCACCGATCCGTCTGTCATTCTCCCGCTCCATTCTCCCCTCACTCCTGAACAAGACCCCAAGATAATTGAACTCCTCCACTTGAGGCAGGAACTCCCCTCCAACCTGAAGAGGACAAGCCACCCTTTTCCGGTCGAGAACCATGGCCTCGGACTCGGAGGAGCTGATCTTCATCCCAGCTGCTTCACACACGGCTGCGAGCCGCCCCAGCGCATGCTGTAGGTCTTGGCTAGAGGGGGCCAGCAGGACCACGTCATCTGCAAAAAGAAGAGACAAAATCCACTGCGCCTAGAAATCCTGTTCATTAAAGTTATGAACAGGATCGGTGACAAAGGGCAGCCCTGCCAGAGTCCAACATGCACCGGGAACAGGTCTGACTTAGTGTCGGCAATGAGGACCAAACACCTGCTATGCTTGTACAGAGACCGGATGGCCCCTAATAAAGGGCCCCCGATTCCATACTCCTGGAGCACCCCCCACAGGGCACCATGCGGGACACAGTCGAATGCCTTCTCCAAGTCCACAAAACACATGTGAACCAGTTGGGCAAACTGCCATGAACCCTTGAGTACCCTGTAGAGGGTATAGAGCTGGTCCAGTGTTCCATGGTCGGGACGAACCACACTGCTCCTCCTGAAGCCGAGGTTCGACTATCGGCCGGACTCTCCTCTCCAATAGCCTGGTATAGGCCTTACCAGGGAGGCTGAGGAGTGTGATCCCCCTGTAGTTGGAACACACCCTCCGGTCACCCTTCTTACGAAGGGGGTCCACCACCCCAGTCTGCCAGTCCAGAGGCACTGTCCCCGACCGCCCTGCCACCGCGGAGCTTTTTAACCACCTCGGTGACTTCAGCCTGGGTGATGAAAGACTGTAACCCCGAGTCCCCAGCCTCTGCTTCCACCAGGGAATACGTGATGGGAGGATTGAGGAGATCCTCGAAGTACTCCTTCCACCACTAGATAATGTCCCCAGTCGAGGTCAGCAGCCTCCCACCCCCACTGTAAACAGTGTTGGCGAAGCACTGCTTCCACCTCCTGAGGCGCCGGATGGTTTGCCAGAATTGCTTCGAGGCCAACCGGTAGTCCTTCTCCATGGCCTCACCGAACTCCTCCCAGGCCCAACTTTTTGCCTCTGCCACAGCCCGGGCCGCGGCACGCTTGGCCTCACGGTACCCGTCGGCTACCTAAGGAGTCCCACAAGCCAACCACAGCCAATAGGACTCCTTCTTCAGCTCGACAGTGTCCCTTACTGCCGGTGTCCACCACCGGGTTCGGGGATTGCCGCCGTGACAGGCACCACAGACCTTACAGCCACAGCTACGGGTGGCAGCATCGACAATAGATGCGGAGAACATGGTCCACTCGGACTCAGTGTCTCCAACATCCCCCGAAATCTGGTCAAAGCTCTTCCAGAGGTGGGAGTTGAATACATCCCTGGCAGAGCGCTCTGCCAGTCGTTGCCAGCAGACCCTGACTATGCGCCTGGGCCTGTCAAGTCTGTCTGGCTTTCAGAATCAGAATCAGAATCACCTTTATTGCCAAGTTCGTACATACAAACAAGGAATTTGACTCCGGTACACTTTGCTCTCTGGTTTTTGTTTTTTTGCATTAAAGAATATACATATATACAATATACAAATATACATATATATAATTTCTCCTTTCCCAGCGGTCCAGAGGTTCAATGAATTCATTCTTATTAATTCACCACCTAAATATTTTTCAACAAAGTTCAAAGCTCCAGTTTTAAACTAGTTGTGGTTCATTTACAATGTTTTGTTTGACGTAGTAAAACCTGACATGACATGAAGCATAGGCCTAAATTACCAATATGGGTCATTTCTAAATTGAACTTTGTCTCTGCCTTGAGGGACAATGCTGCAGCTCTTTTCGTAGTCAGAAGTCAGTCAGAAGTCTTTTTCCAAATACTGAAAGAAAACAACTCAATGTACATGCATTTTTAAATGAAAAAGAAACATTTGGCCGGTGTGGTCCTTGTAGTCTGGTAATAGCTTCTCAAGCTTCACCAAGCACAAAAATGTCTGGAACTTGTTGTTGGACCACAGTGTCAATTTCAAAGTAGGTATTAGCGAGGGAGCTGGTATCCAAGTAACTGTTACTAATGGAAAATGTTTATAACCGAGTTCAGCCAAATTGAGTAGGTACCCTTGGAAAAGGACCATAATTTGGATGATAGGTTAGACTACCCAGCTGAAGCAAATATTCATTAGTGCAGACAGAGTGTCTGCATAATGTTGCATTAAACTGACATTATCTGGTTATTGTGGCAACATTTCAGAATAAATTACATGAATTCATTCAGAGGCATATGTGTTGTATAAATGTCTTCTTTTTTGAGGCTATGGAAATCTTGTGCAAGGTTGATCAATATATGTATGCTACAATATCAGATGCATAGATTTTCTTAAAGCTGCATTTCCTAATAGCCAAAGCAAACCAGTTGTGTGACTGAGGTATAAGGAAGCCATATTTTAATCAACAAGCCCCACCTCATTGGGCAAAAGGCTCAACACCCACAATACTGTACATAAACTGGAGAGCATGAGCTGCATTTTCCATCTATCTTTTCTTTATATTGAGGTAGTACTACCTAGAGTGACAAGAGAGTGCAGTCATTTCCATCCACTCTATTAATTCAGTGTTTTTTCACTGCAATCAAGCAGATTATGGAGTAGTGCATTAGGCCCAGCACACCGTGCAATTTTAAACACTAAAAATGTCAGACTGAAAGCTCGGTATGATAGTAACTCTTGTCACACTTCAGAACAAAAGGTGCCAGCATCCACGACCTGTGTTCAACAGAATTGTATCACAAAGGTCCGACAGAAACATGAGGGCAACAATAAATGCACAGCAAGTTGCGGGTGTTAATACATTTAGATGGAGTCAGATGCTGAAAAAAGGTGGCGGAGGATGGGGAAGATTTCTAACATTGCTGTTATTTGTCATAGGTCATCTGTGGTTGACAGAGCACTAAATTGTGGTCAGCATGTCTTTTACACTGAACGACTACCAAACAAGGATTTAAACCTATTTTTTTCTGATAATTGCACAGCATAAACCTGGTTATACTTCCCAGATGTTAGCTTTACAAATTAGCCACATCATTGAGTACTCCAGAAAAAGTAGTTAAGGTTGCACTTTTGAATCTCAAGATGCTATATAGGAGTGAAATTTTCCCAAATTTGGACTTCTTAATCATTATTGAACAGTAATCGGTAAAATGTCTGAAACTGAGTTAGGCCAGACTGAAATCAACAACTATCAGATTGCAAGACTACTACTCTACCCACTGAGTCGCCCACTTTAACAGCTCTCATCTTTAGCAATTAAATGTGCTACTTATTAATCTTTTTGCATTTAAACAACTCAGTTGAAACAGTAAAAACTGAAACAAATATCCTAAATACTAAAATAAAAAATATTTTTGGATGGAAAATTTAGGCTGTGGAAAATAAGAATTTACAATGCAAGCAAAGTTGTTGTCAAAACTCTTTTAGGGGAGCACATAGTTGTAGTTTCAGTTATTAGAATACATAAACTGTACTGTATTGGCAGCATTTGCATCTTGTTACTTTATTCACACCATTTCTTAATTTACCTGCACCTAGCAACTGGAGAAAGGAGTTGGATAGAAACAAATTTGACTAAAAAGACTCAGAAAATTAGGCTGAAATTTTCATTTGGATGCAGCTATACTGTTAGCTGAGCATCAACAGCCACTACTGAGCTGGCTGGGATCCAAGCTGTTTGTCATTGTATTTTACATGGGCTCAATACAAAACCTCAGCTATGTGTTGACACAGCCATGGCACCAACTGCTTTACAGCAGCCAAACTTTTATTGATTTAATGATTTGTTTGTGATTTGTTTTATTTTACATTCCAAAATGTGTAAAAATTCATTGTTAGTGTTTAATATTAATTCCAGATTGTGTGAAGACTTGAGAGCCTTTCAATGCATATGTTTTCTTCTTAGCACTGACATGTTAAACAACCCGTCTGTACACATGCAACAGAACACACACTCAGATTCCCTCCGAAATGTGGTGAAATTTAAAAAGCACAGAGTCAGAGCATCTTACATAACCAAAAGCGTCTGGCGGGCGATGTCATCAAAAGTGCGCCCACAGCCATCTTCCCGAGATGAAAAACAAATGAAATGCTTTGAGGTTGAGCTGATTTCCCTCCTGCTCCGCAACTCCATCTGTTACTCCCGGTGACTTATTCTGAGCAAGAATGCTTTCCTGCGTGACCTCCATCACAGGGTTCAAGATGAACGAGGTGGGTCTGGTCTCTGTCCTCTGTCTTCTCTTTGCCAAGGCAGCAGGAGTACTGAAGCATTGAGAACACCTGCAAACCCAGAGTAATGAGGCAGTGGGCCACACAGCCTCCCCTCCTCCCTACACTAATCAATTCAGCTGCCCATTAAGAGAACCGAGAGCAGAAGCTGTTAGAGAGGCCTTCGACTTTATATGTATGCACAAAATCCAGGGCCTGTTTTCTATATGTTATCGTCTGAAGCTTCTGTAAGATGGTCACGTCTGGTGTTCTTTTATTGCACATTTTGAGGCTACTGGTTTTTCCAGTGATTAGATCTGAATTTTCTGTTAGAGCTTCAACACATTAACAGATAAATGGGCTTCATTAAACTTCATTTGTTTTGTCAGTCTTAGGCCAAATTAACATTGGCTGGACCCAAAAAACAGAAGCCAGGATGCCCAGATCCAGCAGATTGAGTTCTCAAAAGATAAAAATAAATCAAACTGAATCAACATTAAGTCATCCAACACCACATTTACAGTTGTAACCAGATATTAGCATGCAATGTATAAAAGGACATTCGACTCCTGTAAATGTGTAATCAACAAAGCCACTGAATAACTATAATATAAATACCATCAACAATTTAATAAGATACGTAGAATCCTGAAAAACTACAATAAAATTTAGCTTTTAATTTACTGCTACAGAAACATTGCACATTCATAACATACCTGGTCCAGAGGTTTTAAAGTTGTTGTTTTTGTACAGTTCCGAAGCTGGTGGTACAAAATCACCCTTACAAAAATATTATAACATGTTAACTGTTCTTACAGAAAGTTACTGCACAAATGTTCACATTTCTTCAGTATATGCAAAATGCTAAACAGTCATAAGGAGTGCTATATTAGCTATAAAAACTAGCATAGTTAATAAAACTAATGACAACAGAATGCCAGGTGGCAACTGAATAGAAATGTCTCTGTTAACAAAACCGTTGTTTAGCCTTTTTATTAACAAGGTTTTTAACAAACAATAACTTTTCACCTGTATAGAAATTTGATCTAAGTGTTCATTTGGTCTAGGTTTAATATAAAATAGAGGCTGAACTAAAGCATATATCTGAGTGAAATTTTACATCCTCCCGCTACGTTAGCCAACATTTTCTCAGCCAATATAAGCTTATCATGCAAAACAATTACAGTCCTACACAATTATTGGCACTTCCCTAAAATAAATGCATTTTTTTTGTGACAACATAATTTCAAGCAAAACAAATTGGGGGGGATCATTAGCTGCCTTTATTTATTAAAATAATATTTAAAGAAAAGAACCAAATCTTTCTGGAGAAATGGGCTTAAGTATGCAAGCACGTGTTCTTAGCTGTTAGCAGTTAAAGCTAACAAAAGAAGCTGATAGCTTAGCACCAGAATCAAACACACGCCCTTAAAATACCGTTAATAAAAGCGTTAAAATGCATAAGCGTGGATGGCGCGTTATGATCAGTCTTCTGTGTTTAAAATCACCCTTCAAGTAAAGTTTGTCTTAACTTTAAAAACACACAAACACAGAACACAGAACTGAACACGTGTGCTGCAGATAGCCTGCTAGCACTAAGATAGCTGAGTTCAACACAAACAAAACCAAACTTCATAAAATGAAAAACGTTTAGATTATTTCATTCTAAATCTTTCTCTGCCCAAACCTAACCTCTGAACCATGCTTAGGAAAAGCAGTCCAGGGCGGCGAAGTTTGAAGAAACGTCCACAGTCAACAAATGGTTAGCTACAGCTAACCTCCTTAGCTGTGGGGAGTGGCTCGTTCTGTCGGGCCACCAAACTGCTACCGCTACCGTAACCACGGTGATGCGGCTCCTGTTGTCCTTCTTTCAAGCCGGGAAAACTGCTGCACTCTAAATCGTGAAACAGTTAATCTCTGTAAATCTCAGAGAGAAAGTCAAGCCATACTTAGACCTTAATTTACCCCTTTTTATGAATGAATAACGGATTCTTTCAACAGTAATTCATCAGTACTTAACTCAGTGCATATGATCGATGATCGTATGACACTCTCGGATCCAGTTGAAGAGTTATGTCTGTTTGCCAGCAAGAGACTGTGTCTCTCTGTCCAGGTCCCGGGGTGACCCACGTAGAAGAAGATCGGACCATCGGAAAGGTGGGGGTTTTATACGGCCAGTGGCATCATGGGAAGTCCGCTGTTACCGCCCCTTTTCCAAATGTTGGAAGTAGGTTAAATGCAATTTATTTTGAAAGTTCCAGAAAAGTTTGTACTGCATCTTTCATGTTGTATCCATGGCTGTGGGTCCCAACACTTCTATAACATTTTGTAACCTTTTTTAATTTGATTTAGGTCTCAGAACTGAGATGACCATTGGGCTGAGTTGATTTTGTGTCGAGTAAAGCCATTTTTGTGATGATTTGGTCAATTGTTTAGGACCATAGGAGTACTTGTCCATCAGACTCCTGACATTTTAAATAATTTTTTTAACTTCACACTCTTGCATAGAGAAGAGAAACAGCCCCACAGCATCATGGATCCTTCACCATACTTAACAGTAGACATGGCATGATTTTCTACAAAATCTTTCTTTTGTTCATGCTAGATCCATGTGGAGTATTGTTACCAAAAAGCTCAATATAGTCTCATCTGACCAATAGAACCAACTTCCAGTTAAAAACCCAGTATTTAGTTTAAGATAATCCACATGTTTAGGTTTGTAAAAGTAGAAAAGAAAACATGCCTTTCAAACAAGCAGTTGGCATGTACGGTGGCGCGGTTGGTAGCACTGTTGCTTTGCAGCAAGAAGGTCCTGGGTTCGATTCCCGGCCGGGGGTCTTTCTGCATGGAGTTTGCATGTTCTCCCCGTGCATGCGTGGGTTCTCACCGGGTACTCCGGCTTCCTCCCACAGTCCAAAGACATGCCTGTTAGGTTAATTGGTCACTCTTTGTGTGTTGCCCTGTGATAGACTGGCGACCTGTCCAGGGTGTACCCTGCCTCTCGCCCATAGAGTGCTGGAGATAGGCACCAGCTTCCTCGCGACCCACTATGGAATAAGCGGTAGAAAATGACTGACTGACTGACAGTTGGCATGTAGATGAACCCAAGATGCACCTGTGCTCTGGTCCTCTAGCAGTGATCTTTCTTCCTCTCTCACCTTCCTGCTCACTTCCTGTGTGTGAGAAGGATAAACCTTGGTTCTCATCCAGCCATGTGTCTCACCGCATCTGTTTTTAAACATTGCAATGATTTTAAATAGTTCAATCATTGAATTAGGCCAGTAGCTATATCTTGTAGCCATTTTTAACTCATGAAGATCACGTCTGCCTTCCTGAAATGTTTTTTTCTTTCATCTCTAAAATCAAGGAAATTAGCCTTTGTATAACTTCAGGTTTGTATCCCAGGTAAACAGAAAATCATGGATTAATTAATGTCAAGCATCTCAAAACTCGGATCAGCTTAAAACAATATGCAAAAAAAGAGAAACACTTTAGGTGCGTTTACTTTTTAGGAGTTGTCAATGAGCAATGATAAAATTATGCAGATTTAACTTTTTTAACTAAGAATTTGACATTTTTGGTTGCTTGTGAAAGTTTGCACTGGCTTTAAAGTGGTTACTCTGCCCTGTAATCATCTGGTTACACTATAAATAATAGGTGAGTAAGCAAAACTGTGTATGTATGCGTGCAGAAATGATCGGTCTTTTCCACAGACTCACTGGCTGGCTTCCACTGCATGCCTCTGCTTCAATACTGAGGTAATTTTCAAGACCCTTTATCCAGTCTTATTGTTCCTATAATAGGAGCAACACTGCGTTTTACCCACAGCTGCTGAAATTTGAAGCACTTTCCTGTATTCTCCATCGTCAAGTCACAACATACTTAATGTTGTTTAATATATGTGCTTTAAATGTGTCACTGGAGAGAGAATGACAAATGATGCTAGTTTAAGGCATTGTTCAGGAATTGGTTTCTCTTATATTTTGTCAAAAACTTTATTCTTTATTGCAAAAGCCTTGTGAAATTCCCTATATGTGAAAGCTTTATTATAAAAGTCAACAAGAAACAACATAGATAAGATGTTTTACTGAAATGAAAACAAAGAACCAAGGATAAAAACAATCATACATGTACCATAATGAACTGCATAGCATATTTTCTTTGCATCACACTGAAATAAACTGTATTTATATCTGTTTCATGTTAATGAATTGAAGTAAAAACATCTGCAATGAATTGACATCAAAGCTAAACATGTGACTTGACAGTATAACACACACAAGAAAATAAAAGTTTGACTTTGTGGGAGATTTGCAGAAGTGAAATCAAGAACTCAGGCGAAAAGTCACTAACTAGCTGAATGTTTGTTTTCTATGCAAAGACTTTGTTAAAAAAACAACCTTTTTGGCACCTAGGAACATGGGAGAACATGGGAGATGGTACTTTCCAGTGCAAATATGGTTCCAAAAGTTATTTTTTTTAATATATTTTTTATTTTTATATTTTTTATATATTTACAGTGAAGATCGGACACCTAAAGTAATGATCATCTGACAGCAGGAAGGTGAGTGAAAGTAGGTTTGAACTGCCTGGAATATATACTGACTAAACCCAAGCCTTCAATAATGCTCCATTCCTCTGTGTTTTGCTGTTACCGTCAGGTTGCCAGGTAGAGTGGCCCTCAAAAATGTGCATTCCCCTGCTAAATTGCGATGTTTTTGTGATGTACAAAATTTTATGCTAAATAGATCAATTGAAAACTTTTTCCTCCGTTTAATGTGACGTAGACTTACCGGCCACTTAAGGTACACCATATCAATTGCTTGTTAACACAAATCCTGACTTGCTGAAGTTGAAACCAAGCATCAGAATAGGGAAGAAAGGGGTTTTAAGTGACTATAAATGTGGTATGGTTGTTGCGATCAGGTGGAATGTTCTCACACTACCATTGCTTGGGTTTACAAAGGCCAGAGAAAATATCTAGTGAGCAGTGGGTCTGTGGATAAAAATGCCATGGTTATGTCAGAAGTCAGAAGGGAATAGGCAGATTGGAATGACAGAAAGGCAGCAGTAGCTCAAATAACCACTCATTATAGACAAAGTATGGAGAATATCATCTCTGAATTTACAAAGTGTTGAAAGCACATGGACTACAGCAGCAGATGACCTCACTGGATCAAAGTCCTGCCAGCTAACACCAGAAACTAAGGGTACAATTGGGTCACCATAAAACTAAACAACACACCTGAAAAATAGTTCCTGGTTTGATGAGTTCTCAGTTGTGACAGTTAGATGGTGTGGTCAGAATTGGGGGAAAACATAAACACCTGGTTCCATCCTACAATACATCCCACATTCATGCTGCTGACAAGGGTGTAGTGATATTCTTTTGGCACACTGTAAGCCTCTTAGTACCCACTAGGCATCATTTAAACTCCACAGCCTGGCTGTTTGTTGTTGCTGTCCATTTATCTTCATCTTCTGATGGATGTATCTTCAGAAGGATAATGCACCATTTCACAAAGCTCAGATCTTTTTTAACAGGTTTCTTAAACATGATCATAAGTTCACTTTACTCCAACAGCCTCTACAGACACCAGATCTGTGTCGATTTCAGTTAGTGAAGGACTCAAATTTAGAGTAAAACAGGAGTGTATTTGAGCACAGGGAAAACAGAAATGAAACAGTTAATGGATAGGGCTTGGAGTGACAGAAAAACGGAAAAATCCTGCTGAAAAGAATGAAAACCAGTGAGCTAATATACTGAGACAGGGATAGAAGATGACCATTGAACCCGAAGAGCTAATGAAAGGAAATGAGCAGCCGCTGAGGCAGAGTCATAGTAAAGTAAGTAAGTATGTAAAAGTTTATTTATATAGCACCTTTCACAGACATTAAAGGGCACAAGGTACTTTACAGAAGTGCACAATTATACATTAAGATAAAACAATAAAAGCACAAAAAATGTAATAAAAACCATCACTATGAGGGTAGTGGTAAATATAATAGTCACAAGCCTATAGTAGCATAACTACAGCCGACACACTGGAACTATTAAAAAGATTTGCAAAAGAGATAGGTTTTAAGTTTGCTCTTAAAAACGTCCACAGAATCAAGAGAGCGTAACGAGAGCGGGAGAACGTTCCAAAGCTTTGGCGCAACGGCCTGGAAGGAACGATCTCCTCTAGTCTTAAAACGGGTGTAAGGGACCTTAAGAAGATTCTGATCCAATGACCTTAGCCTTTGAGAAGGGATATACGGACACAACAGGGCTCTGATATATAGTATAGGGGAGCCTGACCATGGAGAGCTTTAAAAGTCAGCACCAGGATTTTGAGGTTAAAGCGAAAAACCACTGGAAGCCAAATTCCCCCCACAAAAGAAAATTCAAACCCAAACAGCTCAGGATCATGACACTTTCGGATGTGGTGGAGCTAGGGATTTGTATCATAGCTCAGCAGCCAACAAATCTGCAGCAGCTGTGTGAGGCCATCGTGTCAATATGGATCAAAATCTGTGAAGAATGTTGCTTTTTGAATATGTGCCATGAAGAATTAAGATGGTTATAAAGGCAAAATTGAGTCCAACCTGGTAGTAGCAAGTTTTATCTAATATAGTTGGTGGTGAGTGCATGTAACAATGATAAATAATAAGATAGAAGTCAAGAAATTGGAATATTGTGAAAAAGTTCAATATTGTTTGTCAGTCATTTCAGAAAGTAAAACTCATATTTTATATTGACTTTTTACACATAGTGACATATTTCAAGCCTTTTATTTTATGTAATTTTGATGACTGAGGCTTAAAGATAATAAAAACCCAAAGATCATTAAAAATGATATGTCAAACAGAATGTCAGGCTTCTGAAAAGTATGTCAATTTCTCTAATCAATACTTGATTGGGCCTCCTTAAGCATGAATTACTGCATCAATGTGGCATGTCATGGAGGCGATCAGCCTGTGGGTCTACTGAGGTTTAATTGAATCCCAGGTTCCTTTGATATCAACATTCAGTTTATCTGCATTGTTGGGACTGTTGTCTCTCATCTTCCTCTTGACAACAACCCAAACAATCTCTATGGGGTTCAGGCCAGGTAATTTTGCTTTCCAATCAAGCACAGTAACACTTTGTTCATTGAACCAGCTTTTGGTACCTTTGACAGTATGGGCAGGTGCCAAGTCCTGCTGGAAAATGAAATCAGTATCTTCACAAAGCTTTCCAGCAGAAAGAAGCATAAATGGCTCCAAAATTGCCTGGTAGATAGCTGTGTTAACTGTGGACTTCAGAAAACACAGCACCAACACCAGCAGATGACATGGCACTCCAAATCATCACCGATTGTGAAAACGTCACACTGGACTTCAAGCAACATGGATTCTGCACTTCTCCACTCTTCCTCCAGATTCTGGGACTTTACTTTCATCTGAAAAAAGGACTTTGACCCAAAGAGTCAAGTTATTTTTCTCCTAAGCTCGGGTAAGACCTATTTGACTTTGTCTGTGGTTCTGGAGTATTTCCTTCTTTCACCTCTGGAATATTGGCTAAATTAGAAATAGCCTATCCAGGAGTGATGCTGAAAAACTAGTCCATGCATTTTTTACTTCAAGAGAGATCATATTTCTCCTATTTTAGCTTCCCTTCATTGGCTTCCTGTTAAATCCTGAATATAATTTAGAATACTCCTTGTCACATATAAAGCCCTTAATGATCTAGCGCCATCATACATCAGAGATCTAATTGTTCCATACGTTCCTAATAGAGCACTTTGTTCTCAGACAGCAGGTTTACTGGTGGTTCCTAGAGTCTCTAGAAGTAGAAGGGGAGGCAGGTCCTTTAGTTATCAGGCTCCTCTCCTGTGGAACCAGCTCCCAGTTTTAGTCCGTGAGGCGGACACCCTGTCTACTTTTAAGGCTAGGCTTAAAACTTTAAGTTTTCATAAAGCTTATAGTTAAAGTTGTTTAGGTTATATTGAGCTATCTCTGTAGTTATGGTACTATAGACTTAGGCTGCTGGAGGACATAATGACCACTTTCACTCTCTCTGCTACATTCTAATACTACTCTAACTTCAACCGACATCGGCCAAGTTGCTGCTGCCAACAACTTAAAGCTCACCTTATACAGATAATACACTTGGCCCTGTCTCTCAGTGTTTAAACCGGTCTCTCCTAGACATAGCTACTGGCTGAGCTGCCACTGTGACTAACTGTGTGTGCTCTCTTTCATACTCTAGACTTGAAAACTGGCTCAGAGTTCATCTGCTTAACTGTCTGAGCCTGGTTCTGCTGAAGGTTTCTTCCTGTTAAAAGGGACTTTTCCTCTCCACTGTTGTTACATGCATGCTCAGTATAAAGGATTGCTGGAAAGTCAATGCCAGTGACTGTCCACTGTCGCTACATGCTCATCCAGGAGGAGTGTGGGTTTCTTTAAATAGAAAACGTTTTAACCAGTTTGAATAATAAACTGAATCCGACTGCACTGTTTGATAGTTAGGATTAATTGGAATGTATGTACCCTACTTCGAATCTGTATGATTCGATTTAATTGACTTTTTAAAGTGCCTTGAGACGACATGTGTTGTGAATTGGCACTATATAAATAAAACTGAATTGAATTGAATCTGTGTGTAGTGGCTCATGATGCATATGTGGAGTCGGATGGACCTGATGGAGAGGAAGTGGGCTTATTGGGACAATACAAGAAGAGGCTTAGGATCATGGGAAGCAGGCAGAGGCTTGAGCAGTGGAGTGGTTGGTTGGAGTCCGGAGCACTGTGAAAATGCAGCTAAAGAAACATCTTGGTGGTCCATCTTCTCCTCTTACAGCAACTCCACTGAGCAAAAGGAAGGCAGCAGGAGAGCCCACTTTTGCAGCAAATCCATGTAGTCAGCCGCTACACTCAGATGCCTCCATGGAATGTAGACAATTGAGCCACGTGTCGCTGTAAATCCTAACCACTCCTCGAAGTCTCTGAAAACATAAGATGCTCCATTGGCACCAAAATTATTAAACTAAACTTAAAGGCCATCAGATTATTTCATATATATGACTAAACCTTCTGCTGCACAAATGCACAGAACCCTCAAGCACTGGTTCCGAATACATCAATAGTATACACAAAAATATATTTAAATTTCCATTCAAATGTCCATCTTTTCCACCTCTTCATTCCTGTCTCCTTCTTTGAATTTATCACATCTCATCCTGCCAGACCTGCAGAACAGCAGCCAGAAATGCGCTGGAAAAAACACCCAGTCACAAAATGTACATCCCTCCTCCAAAATGAAAAAGAAATTCAAGCCAGCATGCCATTGCCCAACCTACACTCTCTCGGAGTGATCACATGTACGGAGCATTTCTCAGGAGCTCGCTCCCCTGCACGAGCAAGCATGGCTAATGGAAATTTAATCAGCAACAAGAGAGGACAGCAGGCATAATGCAACACATGATAGATAGAAGAGAGATGCAAATTGTGTTTATTTTAGACAGACTTCGGACAAGCCTGTTAATGCATCCTCTTGCAGTTTTACCCTGAATCTGCCTTTTGCTTCAAAGTGCCATGTGCAATATTTCACATCTATAAAACAAATTGTGTATTTGTAAGAAATATTTTCTGATCTCTTATGAGCCGCAAGACCTATGGTCCAAATTAATTAAGTACAATATAAATTCCTGCAATCATTAGAGACTAAAAGTGTTTTAGAATAAGAAGCATGCAGCACTCCTTTAATGTTCTAGCATTGCAGAAATCTTCAAACAGAACTGTTCCTTCAGACAAAATTCAACATCTAAATGCTTTAGAGTCTTTCTCCAAAAGAACATACATTTTTAAGTGATCGCAGAGTGAGATTTTCCAGGAAATTTGTCCATATTTCAATGACACAGTTAACAACATGAATCATGATTTTCTGCCCACACATGACGTCAATTCTGTATTATCTCAGCATGATCTCGGTCTGGGTGTAGGCAACTGCACAAAAGTGTTTCAGAAGTCAAGGCATGTGGTGAATGTATGTTTAAAGGTAACTAAGACTCACTTCGGCAGCTGTGACATTTAAGATTTAATTGCATACATTTGCAGGTGATGTTTAGATGTCAAAAGTGTTAAAGCCTCTTTTTCTTTCTGCAAATGTTTGTCAGAAATGTGGCACCTGTCAGTAAAGTCTGACTGAGAAACTGAGATCTTCCTCAAAATAATTTCGGGAGGCAAAACAAGTTAATTTTATTCATTAGCAGATTAAATTTGTGAAATGTAAACAGTGATTCTTTTAGTGACTTATTCAAAATACCTGTAAAAAAGGTGAATTGGAAAGCAATTTTTCATTCCTTATAAAACTATTTGTATCAGAATTTTAGATTTAGCAATCCTCTTGCCCACAAAATGCTTTCCAAGATACCTGACTGTCAGACTGTGGAAAAGTTTTCACCACAAAGCAGGTTTTGCCCTTAAATCTTGTAGGAATGTGCATGGGGCACACTGCATATGTGTGGAGCTGAGTGTCTCTTCAAAAGATGTTGCCTATTCTATACATACCCCAGCTCAAACTCCAGTGCTGAGCAGCATGGCATCCAGATATTCTAATTTCTAAATTAGGGACAAAATAAGGGATTGGCTCTAACCAATTTTAATCAAATTTTTTGAATGTCTCTGTTGTGATTAGTAATATGAATATATTATTTAATATTAATAGTTTAATATTTCATTACATAATATTTCGGTCTGTTAAGGGTTGTCCTGTGAATACCAGCCCAATAAGGCGGTGGTATTAGGACAAAATTGAAAGGGATGAGTCAAGCTCTGGCATTATTGAACATCAAAACTCTGCACACACACAGAATGAATTCACACAATTTCTTAAAATACAATAATTTATTAACAAAAATAGGTCAACTCAAAGTCAAACATATTTCAATCAACAAACTCTTTACTATGCTAAAACAATCCAACTAAACTACCAAATAAAATGAAATAATAAGGAAGACTAATGGGCTATGTACAATATAAACACGTGAATCAAAAATGGTTGAGAACCATGACCAAAAGAGTGATGCAATATTATCATGCAATGTTTATGTTTGAGAACCAAGGATTATCTTGAAGAATCTGGAAATGAAGTTAAGTTAGTCTTGGAACTAACTTAGGCAATACTTGGTATACCTTCAAACAACCATTAACAATGCAAGATCAGATAAAACATTATTTTAATAAATAATATTTTAAAGAATGATTTGCTGAATAAAACCAACCTTCTGGATGACTAATTCTCAACTGTGTTTAATTAACTGCTTTTATGTATTAAAATAATATTTAAAGAAATATTATTAAGGAAATATTAAAATAATATTTAAGGAAACATTTTTGAATAAGAACCAAACCTTTTGGATAAATGGGTCTTAATGGTGTTTAATTAGTTATCACGTTTAGTAAAATAATATTTAAGGAAATATTACTTCCTACATTGGAACCTAACAACCTTTCTGGGTAAATGATCTTCAGCTAACTCATAAAGTGGGCAAGCACGTGTTCTTGGCTGTTGGGGGTTGGAGCTAACAGAAGAAGTTTATAGCTGGTTACCAGAATCAAATGCATGGACGGTGCATTATGGCCGGTCTGTGTTTAAAAACCCACCCTTTTAATAAAGTTTGACGTAACTTTTTAAAATACACAACAAAGAAAACATCCTTAGCTGAGTGCTAGTCTGCTAGCACTCATTGTATCTGAGTTTCTCAACACAAACAAAAAAAAACGTCATTAAACGAACATTATTTTGATTATTTACCTCTAAACTAATCTTCTCTGCCCACACACTACCTCTTACGTGAACCGTGCTGAAGAGAAGTTGTCCTGGGCATTGAGAAAAATCCATCCACGTGTGGGTAAACAAAGGGTTAACTTGCAGCCACCTCAGTAGCTGTGGGAAAGGTCTTTTAACTGGCGCAGCCGAACCGTACTACAAAGGCACGTTCAGCTCCTTGAGTGGCCGCGATGCGGCAGGGTAGCTCTCTGTTGGGACCCACAGCCATGGATTACAACATGTGGTACGAACTTTTCTGGAACTTTCAAAATAAATCACCTTAACCTACTTCCAGCCAGCCAGGAAAGGGGATAACGGCGGACTTCCCGTGATGTCACTGGCTGTATAAACCCCCCCCCCTTTCCAATGAATCGATCTCTTCCACACTGCTCCCCTGCGGGACTGGACAGGAGAGACATGCACGCTAATGTCTCTTTGCTGGCAAACAAACATAACTCTTCAAACAGGATCCAAGAGTGTCATACGATCCCGTGATCATATGCACTAAGTTAAGTACGAATGAATTGCTGTTTGTGTATCCGGTATTCATTCATCAAAGGGGATAATTAAGGTACAAGCGCTGCTTGACTTTCTCTCTGAGGTCTACAGAGGCAAACTTTGTTTCCAGAGAGTTTCCCAGCAGAGACCCTGTCTCTATGATGCCGAGTGAAGCAGTTTCCCGGTCTGATGGAAGAACAACAGGACCGCATCATCGCTGTTAAAGCTGTAATGTGCAGTTTGGCCGGCCGACAGAACGAGCCGCCCACCCAACAGTTACTGAGGTTAGCTGAAGCTAACCCTTTGTTCTCTGTGGAAGCTTTCTTCAAACTTCGTCGCCGGACAACTTTTCCTCAGCACAGTTCACATGAGAGGTTAGGTTTTGGGCAGAGAGCGATAGAAGCATTTTAGAATGAAATAATCTAAACATTTTTCTTTTATGAAGTTTGGTTTTGTTTGTGTTGAAACTCAGCTATCTTGGTGCTAGCAGGCTATCTGTTCAGCACCACGAGCTCAGTTTTGTGTTCTGTGTTTGTGTGTTTTTAAAGTTAAGACGAACTTCACTTGAAGGGTGATTTTAAACACAGAAGATCGGCCACAATGCGCCGTCCACTCAAAGAGAACAAAGAAGCACTGATCTAGGAGTACTTTCTATGGGAAGGAAAAGGTAAATGTTAATGGATGTAGCTCTTTTAGTCGTTTCACCTAGAAAGAAGGAACAGATAAACTCTGAGCCATTTTCAACGTTTAGAGGCTGAAGGAGCACATATGTTAGTTACAGTAAAAGCTCAGTAGTAAGCCATGTCTAGAGATAGACAAGGGTTAAACCTCAAAGACATGGCATGTGTGATCATCGGGTATAGGGTGAGCATTAAGTTGATTGCCAGCAGAACGCTTGATATTCCCTCTCCAGAAAGGTGTTACAGGTAGACACATAGTCTGGCCAGGTGGTACTTCTAGGAAGAGAACAGAGGAGAGACAAAGTTAAACTTGAAATAACACAAGATATACAACATTGAAGAGTAGTGTGAGAAATAGGCGAAGAGTGTGAAAGTAGGTCATTATGTCCTCAGCATCTACGCTTATAGCAGCAATAACTACAGAGATATGTCGGATAAAAATAATCCTCTAACTATAGCTTTATCAAAGGAGAGTTTTAAAACCTGCCTTTAAGATCAGTTTTGTCCATCTGAGAGCCCACTGATGCCATTGTTATACTAAAACCACAACGATTGGGATAACCTCTCTCTAGTCTCAGATTTGAACAAGAACATTGGAACCATCGGATCAAAGAATGGGTCATACGGTGCACGAAATGGAGGTGTGTTTGCCCTCAAACATAAATGAGACCCGGTTTAAGGCTAAACCTACCTCCCCCTTACTCCATCCAACAAGGGGAGAAGACACGGAGCTAAAAGAATAAAGCTAGCTCAGGATACCTAAGCCACTCCTAACTATAAGCTTTATGTCAAAAAGAAGTTTTAAGCCTATCCTTAAAAGTAACGAGGGGTGTCCCGCCTCAACGGACTAAAACATGGGGCTGTTCCACAGGAGAGGGCTGATAACTAAAGGAATCTGCCTGCCCCTTCTACTTCTAGAGACTCTAGGAACCCCAGTGCCTGCAGTCTGAAGAAACGAGTGCTCTGTTAGGACGTATGGAACACTCAGATCTCTGATGTATGATGGAGCTAATCTTAAGGGCTTTAGTATGTTAGGATGGAGAATTTTTTAAATTCTATTCTGGATTTAACAGGGACCATGAAGGGAAGCTAGTAGGGGAATAGATCTCTCCTTTTTAAATTTTCATCGCAACTCTTGCTGGCGCAATTTTTGAATCAGACTAGAGGCTTGTAACTGCATTTTGTGACATCCTGATAGTAAACTGAATTTTTAAAATAGTCGCCCTTGAAGTCAATGCATGGACCTAGTTTTTTCAGCGTCACCCTGGACAGTTTTCTATTTTGGCAATGTGTCCGGATATGAAAAAAGGAAATCCCTAACCTGTTTAACTATGGGATATTTTGAATGACATGTCCTTGTCCAAAGAATACCCAAGGTTTTTTTAACTTTATTCTCGTAGTTCAAACTTAATCCTCCAGTTAAGTGATTTGACTAAGCAGATTTCTTTTTTAAAGACTCCGGGCCAACAGACGACAACCTTCTGTCCTTGGTCTGATTTAGAAGCAAAATTTAAGAAGTGCATCCAAGTTTTATAATGTCTTCAAGACATGCTTGTACTCTCATCCTAAACTGGTTGGGCTCACGGTTTATGGATAAGGTAAAGCTGAATATTATCAGGCGTAACCTTAAAAATTTTCTGCCTGACTGATATTTTTACCTATTGGAAGCATATATATAGTAAAGAGAACTTTGCACCCAAGTACTTACCCTGTTGGTACCTCCACCAATTAACCTCTGGAGTTTAAAGTGATTTATCATTTACTGAACAAACTGGGAATCTGTCAACAAATAAATTTAAACCAGCGCTAGCGCTGTTCCCGTCTGATCCCTACATTGCAATATCGTCGCAGCCTATTCTAAGAAAAGATTTAGGATCGCTGTTTATTCAAATGCAGCACTGAGATCTAACAGAACCAGTACAAGGACCCAAGTTCCACTTATCTAGCAATAAGAATATCCCATTAGTGACTTTCCTCCATAGCAGAGCTGTGTCGTGCTATTGAATGAGCTCTGAAAAAAACCTGACTGGAAACTCTTCAAACAGGGCATTACTGGTAAAATGCCACGATATTTGATTTAGCACCTATCTTATCTCAAGAATTTTAGATTAAAGAAATGGAAAGATTGGAATATCGGTCTCTGTAATTTTTTAAGTCCATCCTCTAATACGAGCGAATGGTTTCTTACAAAGGTTTAATACAGCTACCTTAAAAGCTTGTAGGTGACATACCCATTTACTAAAGATAATTAATCATAATCTAAATGGGCATTAGTCTTCCCTATTCTTTTTCTGCTTTGGTAGTTTAGTTTGGATTGTTTTATCATGGTGAAGAGTTTGTTGATTGAAATATGTTTTGACTTTTGAGTTGACTTATTTGATAGTTAATAATCCTTTTATATTTACGAATTGTGTGAATTCATTCCATTTGTGCAGAGTTTTGCTGTTCAATAATGTCGAGGTTTGCTCACTCCCTTTTGATTTTTGTCCTAATCCACCGCCTTATTGGGCTGGTATTCAGGACAACCCTTACAGACCCGAAGTATTATTAATAAAAGATTAAATATTAATATAAATATTTAAATAATACATTCATAATCATAGTCAAACATCTGGCTACCTTGACGTACACGCAGGAGGCTGCGATGTGTCCCGGCCTCCTTTTCCAGGCTTCGATTAGGGACTGATTTCTAAGACCAGAGAAAAGTCAGGTCAAGCTTATCTATTCATTCAATGCATCAGTTTATTTATATAGCGCCAATCACAACACATGTTGTCTCAAGCACTGCACAAACGTCAGGTACATACATTCCAATTAATCTTAACCATTGACCAGTGAGTCAGATTCAGTTATTTAATCAATTGATAAAAAGTTTTTCTATCCTAAGGAAACCCAGACAGATTGCATCCATGCAGAGACTTGTAGCATTCACTCTTCCTGATGAGCATGTAGAGAAAGTGGAGCTGTCCACTGGCGTGACTTGCAGATCCCATACTGAGCATGCTGTGTATGCATGTCTTTACACCCTTTTTAAATGAATTCCGGCTACTCGCAGCAAATAATTTCTTAACTTTGTTGCATGTGATCGTAATCACTTGGAATCCCATTTGAAAGTTGATGTCTGCTTGCCAGCAAGAGACATTAGCGCACTGTCTTTCCTTCCAGCTCCACTGGGGACCTGTGTGGAAGAGATCTGTTTGTTGAAACGAAGGATTTCTATTCAAACTGTGACGTCCGCTGTCACTCCCTTCTTATTCCTGTTCCTGGCTGTGCTGGAAGTAGGTTAATGCGATTTATTTTGAAAGTTCCAGAAAATTTCTTACTGGCCTCTAATGTTGTAACCCATGGTTGGGGTTCCAACAGTTGTGTAGGAGACCACAACTAAGCTAAATATCGATTATAGCAGAGACTGATTGCAAGCTGCAAAAATGGATTCCAATATCAATGAAATGATGTGGAAATCGAGGCAGGAATCCCAGATTCAAAACAAACCCCAGTATGGAGCAACATCATTTAGAAAAGTTGAAATTATTTAGTTCAGTTTTTTTAGGGAGTACCAACAACAGTTCAATAAAGGATTCTCACAGTAGGACAACCTTGACTAAAAATACCACAGTTTCACAGTAACACTGTATTGACGATGGATGGATGGATGGATGGATGGATGGATGGATGGATGGATGGATGGATGGATGATATCAAAATTAATTTCCCTTATATTATCCTGTTTGAATTAGAAAAATATACTGAGCTCTGAAATATTTTTAAAAGGGAAACCGTTGTTTTTTTATTGCATTTAATTATGAAAGTTATATACCAGTAAAATATAGTTTTTTTTCCAGCCTAATACCTGAGAAAGGTCAAATGGTACATATGGTTTTGTCAACATACACCCATTTTTAAAAAAACTGGAAAATTGTTCAGGTGCACTTTTTAGTATCTAAATTTGCACACTCAACTCACCTCATACAGGAGGCAAAAAAACATGCGTCATAATGATGAAATGCCAATTCAATCCTGTAGAGACTCACAATAAGAAACACAAAAATGCGATTAGAGAAGTTACACAACAGATGTTTATTTCTTTGGCTCTCAGACCCCAGAGGAAGACATGGATGCTGAGAATGACATAAACTTGAATGAACATCTTCCCCTGGGATCCGATACTGGTGATGGAGAGGAAGCCTGACAATAAGGGAACTGGAGGAGCTGAGAATCCGGATGGAGGCGATGGGGTGGAGGAGGGTCGAAGCTCGGCTGACAGCTGGGAGATCCATGGATGGGGGACTTTAAATGCAGAGCCGTGAAGGATTATTGGCTGAGGATTACTGCGGACTTGATGCTGATTGGTTGGAGCGGAAACGCACGGAGGAGCCATTGGATGTAGCCGGAGGTGCGGGTGAGTCTCTCAGATTGAATTTTCATCATAACTCCATTTCAAGCTTACCACCTGTAGTATTAAAACAGCGTTACCATTATCAGAGTGATCTGTTAAGCCACTTAAGTTTACTCATCATCATTGTCTGTGTTTTGCAACAATACATATTTGCTTTGCTTGAAGATTTACAGAAAGTGTAAGGGCTTTTTTATACACAGCTGAAAGACAGTGTGCAGCAACAGGCAGGGGGGGACAAGCATTACCTAATTTAAAACAACCAACCAGTCTCCAACTTTGTTCTCTTGGAATTAAAAAGGGGACTTTAAAATGTATGGATAGAATGATGGAAAAATTTCAGTCTATAACGTTTTCAAATTTGTTATATTAGTTAAAGTCATCATTCAATCAAATTTTAAAGAAATTTGGTTTAATAGACTCAGATTCGTGATTCTTTTTTAAATTTTTTTGGCATTAGTGATCTTTATTTCACAGCATATGGACAGAAAATGGACAGAGAGAAGGGGAGAAGAAGACATGCAGCAAAGGTCCCAGGGTCAGAAGTCGAACCCTGAATGGCTGCGTCGAGGACTCATAGCCTCTGTTTATGGTGTGCATGCTCTATCTATTATACACTATGCTCCACACCTGCATCTGTGATTCTTAAAAGCCAGTCTGTAAAATGAAAACAACTAATAGCTTCGAATCTTGACTGTGATTCATGTCACAGCAACAGGACAGAACTAAACTGGGCGGTTATCTGCCATGGATTTCCTGATAATACTCTGCTTTACCCCTATAAAGTTTCTTATAACTGAAGTGAGGACGTTCTGCATGTCTGTGCAGTCTTGTGTGTTGTGCTTGGAATTAAACAACAGAAGTGTGCATGAAGCAGTCCAACCATTTTCCCCGGCATAAGGCATGCTGTGCATTGCGATTCATAAAAAGTTAGGCTGTGGCACATCTCAACACACAGAAGTCTTGTGTCATTTCAGATTGAGCCACCCCAGTGTTTGTTTATGTGAACAATGGGAACCAACTCCAATCTTCTCTGTTTATTTTAATAGTTTAAGAGAAGGATTGATAGGTGATATCTGTATGCATTACTCTAAACCAGTCAGTCAGTCATTTTCTACCGTTTATTCCAAGGGGGCCCGGGGGGGAGCTGGTGCCTATCCCCAGCAGTCTAGGGGGCGGAGGTAGGGAAAGGGTCCCAGCCCCATCGCAGGGCAACCACAAAAAACCCATGCACACACCTAAGGAAATTTTGAGTGACCAATTAACCAACAGCTGTCTTTGGACTGGGGGGAGGAACCCGAGTACCCGGACAGCCCTACTCTAAACCACATGATATTTATTTATAAAATTTTTTACAAGTCATGTGGTTTTTTGAAAGTCGGAAAAATTCTATTGCTAAAGAGTCGGGTTGAGAGAAAGAGGAAAGAAAACATCAGAACTTTTAAGAACCTAAAAGCAAGTTAGAGCAGGTTAGAAGGTGGACAGAAAGACGAAAATAACTGACCCACATGCAGTGCATTCCATAATGATTATACATATAAAGCAACATTTTGAAGTCATTGTGTATGAAGATCCTACAGTGCATGACGTTGTTTATGAAAGTTTAAAATAAATGCAGGAGAAAGTCATGAGACCTGTGGAGTCTGACAAACTTTCAGGTCAAAGCTTGAAGGGGAAGCGAAACTGGGGGAAGACTAGAAAGACGCCATCATACAGCTAAAACTTGAGGGAGCACGTCTTCACCGTAATATAGAAACATCTCCCTGTTATCTTTTTGCACATGTGCTTTGTAAATGTAAATGTTTTTATCAGTGTTCATAATTAATAGGGTACTTCACATGTAATGCAAATTTTTGATTGTCCTATACAATAGTATCAGTTATAGAGTTCTTTGTGAAAGGAAGTTTCTGCTACAGGTTATGTTTTTTTTTTGACAGGCAGGTTTTTCATAAAAAAACAATTTTAAAGATAGAGGGACCTGTTTCCTGTAAAGCTTTATAGCAATAGCTCAGTACAAGTGAAACAAAATGGGGACAAGTGATTCAAATTATAGACAAAAAAAAGGAGAAATTTAAAAAAAAAAAAAAAATAAAACATGATTTCTAAAAGGGGGCAAAAGGGTGTATTTCTTTTAACAAGAGACCTCAAATTCAAACAAACTGTGGAAAGAGTGATTAAGATTGCATTATTTAGTAAAAAAAATACCTACTATAAGATTTAGTCAGTGTATCAAATTTTTGATTTCTTTTCATTTTTATGTTTAAGCCTTGACATTATTTAAAATGTAGGTTGAGCTTTCAGAAAAATTTTAGTTTAAAATCAATGTAGTTTTAATCCAATCGGGCTAAATTTGAAAAGATAATTTGCAAATTGTGTAAATTGGGAAGTCTTGAAAGTTTTTATTTAAATTTTAGGGGGTGCAGCTTTAATACTTGATGTTTTTTGGGTTCGGTGGGGAAAACGACATTAATTTTTGTGAACGTAGTTTTTGGGGAACAGCTACAGCACAGTTGGACCCTGCAAAAAGAGAACAGCAAACTATACAAGTCGTACTTCTATTTAAAGTGCAAAATGTCAAATTAAATACATAATAGTAACAAAAAATACAGTAAAACCCGGACGTATCATACACGTGGTAAGTTTAGGCTTAAATAAATCTTGTAATTTTATCAATGTGCTTCTTCTGACTGGAGGTAATAGAAGACTTTTAAAATGGCCCTGTCAGACTCCTGAGTAAAATCTGTGGAGGGAGCTAAAAATTACGGCAATCACAGGGAGGCATTCCTGCCTCAAAAACTTGGAGTGCATTGACAAAGATAAATGGTCAAAATTTTGAAGATAATTTTACTGATTACTAAAATGTTTAGAAATATTTTCCGACCAGCATTCTGGGGTCCAGTTCGAGAGCTGCAGACAGGCAGGAAGCACCACGGTGAGTAGAACGATTAATAAAAGCAAGCTCACAGCAGGCGGGAGGTAACAGAAGCAAACATAAACAGGCTTTGCATGGCAACTTGGCATTGACAGGCTTGGCAAAAAAACAGTGTGTGTCCGCAAGGGATAAACAGAACAGTAGAGTATATATGGGGTATGGCACAGGTGAAAACAGGAACACCGATAGATATAAACAGGTGGACCAGATCAAGCTGATTACAAACTGACTGTGGCCGGGAGTGGTAACATGAATATAAATGAGCTGGACAGAGATGCAAGAAAACGATCTAACCAAAGGAAAATCTTACAGATCTAACAGAACATAAACTATAATGCATCATGAACAGAATGCAAGAATTATTAAGGAACTTAACCTAAGGAATGAACAAAAGCATCACCTGGAAAAAATAATCAGGATCCGTGAAGATATCAAAAAACAAAACTTAGACACCTTTGAATCATAACATGTGGAGCGAAATCTCAAAACTCATTTCATTTCTGGAGTGGCAGATTATTCAATAAATATAATTAAAATATAAATATGATAATGCAAGTCATTATTTTTTATTAATGTATATTATTTAAACATATACAATCTAGATTAATATAAATAAACAATCCGTAAAATATATGCTGTACAGCATACTTCACTTTAGGTAGTGAAGTATGAATGACGGATCAAGGCAGTCTGAAACTGTCAAATTTAAGCAAAAAGGTAAATGGGAGGAGAAGTTTCATAGGGAGGTGTGTGTAACAATAGGTGTTGTTTCAAAACACTGTTTTTATGTTGGATGTTTTGTTGGGGGGGGGGGGGGGGGGGGGGGGGGGGGGGTGTGATGTTTGAGATGACAGTATGGGGGTTTGGGGGAAGCTAAGGGTAAATGTGTTATAGAGAGATTTATAGTCATAGGGTAGAAATTGTCCTATGGTCTTGAGGGTTTTATCATCATGCTTTGATTCAATCTAGCACACTACATGAGTGGGTTCAGCCTTTGTCTGTATGGTAGCCTTGACAAGTAAAGACCCCTAGGAGTGCAGCTTTGACAGCATGATTTTCACAACCTGCTTAAGGGACTGTTGTTTTTAAAACTCAATATTGTGTTAAGGTGTCATCTGACATAGACATGGTTTACCATAACAGCTTTCTCTGAAAGAACATAGGTTTGAGTTTCACATAAAGATAATCCAGCTTGATGCAAGCCGCGTGGAGACCTATCAAACTGGCATCGTAGCAGTAAAACTCGTCCAATGAGAAAGCTCTGAAATGACTGACAAGCTAGGAGCTGAGGAAAAGATGTGACATAATGTTATGCAGGTCAACTGGTTAACATCTGAGTAATCTTTGAGGAACCATTGAAAAAATACATATGAGAGAATAATATGTGACAAGCAAACTGTGACTGCTAAAACTTATTCGATTGTCAAACAGTATAACATTTTGCCATTTTAACCACTGCTGCAATATACAGGGGTTGGACAATGAAACTGAAACACCTGTCATTTTAGTGTGGGAGGTTTCATGGCTAAATTCGACCAGCCTGGTCAGCCAGTCTTCAATGATTGCACATTGCACCAGTAAGAGCAGAGTGTGAAGGTTCAATTAGCAGGGTAAGAGCACAGTTTTGCTCAAAATATTGAAATGCACACAACATTATGGGTGACATACCAGAGTTCAAAAGAGGACAAATTGTTGGTGCAGGTCTTGCTGGCGCATCTGTAACCCATGACATTAACTCTTTGTGATGTATCAAGAACCACGGTATCCAGGTTATGTCAGCATACCACAAGAAGGACGAACAACATCCAACAGGACTAACTGTGGACGCAAGAGGAAGCTGTCTGAAAGGGATGTTCGGGATGCTAACCCGGATTGTATCCAAAAAACATAAAACCACGGCTGCCCAAATCACGGCAGACTAAATGTGCACCTCAACTCTCCTGTTTCCACAGAACTGTCCGTCGGGAGCTCCACAGGGTCAAATATACACAGCCGGGCTGATATACCACAAACCTTTGGTCACTCATCGCCAATTGCCAAACGTCGGTTTCAATGGTGCAAGGAGTGCAAATCTTGGCTGTGGACAATGTGAAAACATGTATTGTTCTCTGATGAGTCCATCTTTACTGTTTTCCCCAATCCAAGAGAGTTACGGTGTGGAGGAAGCCCCAAAGAAGCGTACCACCCAGACTGTTTCATGCCCAGAGTGAAGCATGGGGTGGCTCAGTGATGGTTTGGGCTGCCATATCATGGCATTCCCTTGGCCCAATACTTGTGCTAGATTGGCGCGTCACTGCCAAGGACTACCGAACCATTCTTGAGGACCATGTGCATCCAATGGTTCAACATTGTATCCTGAAGGCGGTGCCGTGTATCAGGATGACAATGCACCAATACACACAGCAAGACTGGTGAAAGATTGGTTTGATGAACATGAAAGGGAAGTTGAACATCTCCCATGGCCTGCCACAGTCACCAGATCTAAATATTATTGAGCCCTTTGGGGGTGTTTTGAGAGGACGAGTCAGGAAACGTTTTCCTCCACCAGTATCTCGTAGTGACCTGGCCACTATCCTGCAAGAAGAATGGCTTAAAATCCCTCTGACCACTGTGCAGGACTTGTATATGTCATTCCCAAGACGAATTGACGCTGTATTGGCTGCAAAAGGAGACCCTACACCATACTAATAAATTGTTGTGGTCTAAAACCAGGTGTTTCAGTTTCATTGTCCAACCCCTGTAGTGTGGGTCCTGTGCTTTATACCTGGTCAGTTTTTGATCCTGTCACTTTGCAGGACATCAATACATGGTTGGTCCTCTGAAACTGACTACAAGCCCCTTAATCCCTGTATCTCAATTTAAAGTAATGGAAATAAAGCTGGGTGGTTTAGGAATGTCAGAGTCTCATCTTTGGTTGCTGCAAATATTGTGAAAAAAATGCAATTTTCAATCCATGATCTTTAGTTCAAACTAGAGCTTTTAAACATGGGAATAAAGGTTACTTCTGCTTAATAAGTCAATAAGTTTTCCTCCATGGTTTTTGACCAGACAAGGTGGACTTTTCCCTCCATATTGAGGGTGGGTCTCTATGGATAGACAGATTCATGCCACAGTAATCCTGGCAGTGCTCCTAGTCTGCGATACGAAAACGAAGCTGAGCTAACGGGCAAAGCTCTCAATTTACTGGTCCATCTATGTTTCAGCTCTCACTCATAGTTATGATTATTATCAAAAGACATATCCTGGATACAGCAGGATATGTCTTTCAGTAATGATCATGACTGTGATCATTACCAAAAAATATATATCCTGGATACAAGTGACTGACTCCGGTCCAAATCCAGACCCAGAGAGCATTTTGTCCAAACCACAAAGCATTTTCTCATTTACTATGTACATACAGACATTTTATTCCTGCCAGATGCATTTCTGACTTTTGAGCAGGTGCAACGGACAGCTATGTGGGTCAATGACAATCCGGCTCCGGCAAGGAGTCATTGCTGACTCCAAGCCAGCTGGTTGCGGTAATGCACCACATCGTTGTATACCAACTGCCAGAAAACGTCAAAGAAGAAGCAGCTATGTGGGGTCCTTGAACACGGTTTGCTAATGCCCCTTTTCTCCTCTGCTCCACCAGGTCTCTCTCTGCTTGGTACAGTACCAGTTGTGTTTCCACTGACCCACTGACAGCTGAATCTCCGCCTCCTGTGTAGTGCGCGTATTAACGTTACTGTTAATAGCTTTTAAGTTACTAGCTTGGAAGCTCAAACTTGCCCACAGCACAATGATTTGGTGGTGCACAGATGAGTAAATAAAGATGGCTTTGTCAAAAATACGTAAAGTGGACTATGAAAATCGCAAATTTAAAGCTGAATGGACAGAAGCATACACTTTTCTTTTAACTTCCGTCGGGTGTAAGGCCAGTCTTTTCACATTGTGGTCACGAAAGGTCCTATCTTATACATTATACAAGTCATGTGATCTTTACGTAGTTAAGTACGACTGTATTTTTAATTTTAGCCTCCAATCACAGACAGTAGATTAAGTAAATGCAGCATACATTCAGTGTCTCACACCTGGTACCAATAGCCCCTTTTCCATTGATAAGAAAGCCCCAATCTTTTGAAAAGCCCAGGGCGCATTTTGATACAAATTTACCCAGGTAATTTAACTTTTCCAGGGCCTTACTTTCACAGGCAAAATGTTGTACTCTGAGGTAGGACTTTTGAGATTTCGCCAGGGGCGGGGTTGTGTGCAGCAAAGCATTTCGCCACCAGCAGCGGTAATGGCACAGTTGAGTATACAACCGTTTTTATACTATTTATTTGTCACAAAAATTTGTTTTAAGATGTTTTGAAGCAGTTGAGTAGACTCCAAAACTTCATCTGTGCAGTCGGTTCATCAAGAATGAGCCTACTTTGAAATGTTCTTTCTGAGTTTTCGAGTCGGGAGCTCCACTTACAGGCTGGTCTGGCTGCAAAGCCAAGCTAACCATGGAGTTGAACTGGGTCTTCCCCACTAACCGCTGCCTGGCATGGCACTCTGGGATTTGGTGCAATTTGTTATCTGTTTGTGGCAGCTGATAGTAAATCTATAGCATTTAGTAGGTAAGTGGTGAATAACTCCAAGTACTAGAAAATAAAATGTTATATTTTTCACTGGAAATGTTTGATCATGAGTACTGAATTAAAATATTTTTTTCTGTGGCGAAACAGTTTGCATCTAATGCCTACATTAACTTAAAATTTCAAACAGAACACTACAAAAAATGTCAAACTGTGCCCCTCTTCTATTATTAAGCAGACAGATGAAAGCCTCAAGACAGGGCAGTGTGTGTGAATAAAGAACACAGTGACTGAGATGATGGGTGGAGCTGTGTGTAGGAGGACAGAAGGGGAAGTGTTGAAGAGAGACAAAGAAAACACCATCTGACAGCAGATTACTGTTTGTGTCATTAGCATGGGTTTGGGCTTTGACACATGTTTTTAAAGTGCCCCTCTTCTGAAACAGACTTTTCATTATTTCATTATTTTTGATTTCAAATGAATTTGAATTAAGATGATAATGTTGAAGCGGAGATAACTGAACTCATTCCATCACCTTTTCCATTTAATGGTTCTTGGAGCCTGGTTTCATGTAATTAAGTATTAAGAAGACACTTGGAAAGATGCATGAAATAAAGTTAAATATGTCATTTAAATTCACGCCAATTTATTTATAATGCACATTTAAAGACAAAAACATAGGCTCTACCTGGTTAAAAGTAGCAGAGGGCTGAAATGGAAGGGTCATATGAAGGAGGTGAAATGAGTGATCTAGTTAAGGAAACTTTTTCAACATCGAAACAGAGACAATTGTCAGGTTTCAGACAAAGCTTCCAAGCTGACCAACTGGGACACATCAAGGATGGAGTTTATAGTGTTATAAAGAACAAGTGGCTTGTGACAATGGGATAAAATCATTCCTGAAAATTACTTTTGTTCTTCAACTTTCATCTTTTAGTAGTCTGATAAATATGCCAACAACCTTTTTAACATGTCCATCTTCCACCTGCATCAGCTCTCCTGCAGGCCCATCTGGCAGTGTCAACATAGATGCAACGGAGGTTCACCTCTTTCCTTCCCGGATGACGGAAGTTAGATTTCTTACGTCATCGGGTTACTCAGAGGACAAGCTTTAAGGTAGGCAGAGACCCTGGTGGATGAGACCACAACCTGTTTCTTTTCGTTTGACGAATTCCTTGATCAATTTAAATTAACATTCTCCCTAAGAGAAAGTGATGAGGAAATAGCCAAGAAGCTATGGAATCTGAGACAGAACCACAGGTCCATTGCAGGTATGACCATAGAGTTTAGAACCCTTGTAGCGGAATCAGGCTGGAACCTTCCTGCCCTTAAAGGGGCGTTCAGAAACTCTCTTAGTGAGAAGCTAAAAGATGAATAAGCCTGTCGTCATGAACCAGAGACACTCAATGACTTAATTAACCTGGCTATTCTTTTCGATAACTGCCTTAGAAAAAGAAATTCAGAAAAAAGGCAATTAAAACCATCCAACTTCAGAACAGAAAGCTCTATACCTGCTGTGACATCATCAAACACTGCAGCTCAACTTACTCTTTCCCACTGTAAGAATGAACCTATGCAAATAGGCAGACCTAGCCTCATACCAGGGGAAAGACAAAACTGCCTGACATCTGGGCAATGTGTTTACTGTGGTGAATTCGGCCACTTCCGTCTGCATGCCCAGTGCAGACAAAAGATCCAGCCCGTCAGTAATTCAGGGGGTACTGATGGGTGCAGCTCACCACCCCAATTATCCTCGTTTCCAGTTCCATTCCACCGTCTTTGTTAATCATGAACAACATCTAGTTTTAGCGGAAGTCGACTCCGGCTCTAAACAAGATCTAATCAATCCTGAGCTAGTTCACGAATTGCAAATACCCGTCCAGGATCTTCCCTCTCCTGTCCAAGTTTCTGCTTTAGACGGTAGTGCTCTGGAAACCGTTTGGCAACAGACCCAACATTTACGCTTCATTACTTGAGGGAACCATCATGAACTCATTTCTTTCTTTATTTTTCCTCTCAGAGAGGCTCATGTAATTTTGGGACACCGGTGGCTCAAAACCCACAACCCACACATAAATTGGGCTGAATCACGCATAGAGTCCTGGAACCATCTTGCCATGGTTCCTGTTTTCCTTCTGCCATTCCTCTGAGCCACACCAGCTCAGACAGTCCTGATCTTTCTAATATACCCCCCCAGGTATCATAACCTCCAAAACGTTTTCAGTAAGGTCATTTCGTCTTCCGATCAAGAACAGGTATTCCCTTCCATTATTAACCTCAGCATTCAAATCAGTTCACGGAGCCACCGTCTTCACTAAACTAGTTCTGCGCAATGCATATCACCTTGCACACATTCTAGAGGTGGATGAATGGAAGACTGCCTTCAAAACTTCTGTAGGTCAATTTTAATATTTGGTCATGATCTTGGTCTCAATTAAAGCTCCTGCGGTTTTTCAGGCCCTGGTCATCGATGTCCTCATAGGCTTCATAAATATCTTTGTCTCCATGTACCTCGATGACATCCTCATCTTCTCCCAGGACACCATAACCCAACAACAACATGTCTGAATGGTCCTGCAACGTCTCCTGGAGAACTACCTGCATGTTAAAGCTGAAAAATGTGAATTTCATGTCACCTCCATAACATTTCTGGCTTTCGTCTTAGAGGGTGGACAGGTGAAAGCGCATCCCAGCAAGGATCCCAGCAAGATTCAGGCCATTGTGGAATGGCCCACGCCAACTACCAGAAAACAACTCCAACATTTTCTCGGCTTCGCAAACGTTTACCGCAGGTTCATTCGAGATTTCAGCATCACTGCCTCACCTTTCACAGCACTAACTTCCACGAAAAGGGCCTATTCCTGGACCCCAAAAGCCGAGAAGTCTTTAAAAACTTTAAAGGAGAAGTTCTCCTCTGATCCATATTGATTTACCTGGATCCCAAGACTCAGTTCATCCTGGAAGTGGACACGTCAGACACAAGGGTCGGAGCGGTGCTATCCCAGAAGTTGGCCATTGATGGTAAGCTCCACCATTGTGCTTTCTTCTCGAGACGTTTTTCTCCGCCAGAGAAAAACTATGACATTGGAGATTGAGAGCTCCTCGCCATAAAACTGGCTCTGGAGGAATGGCGTCACTGGCTGGAGGGCACCACCATACCCATCATCATCTGGACCGATCATAAAAACCTATCCTGTCTCCACTTAGCTCATCGTCTTAAATCCCGTCAATCCTGTTGGTCATTTTTCTTTTCACACTTTAACTTTTCTGTCACTTATCGCCCAGGTTCCAAGAACACCAAGCCAGATGCTGTTTTCTTGTTTCCTGTGAACTTATTGTTTACTCACATTTACTTTCTTCTCTGTAGAGTGGAAAGGAACTCCATGGACCCAGACCTGATTTTCTCGCCACCCATATTACAAGCTCGAATTCGCAATCGGCTTAAGGCACTTCACTATGCTTCTCCTTTCAAGAGTCTCCTTCAGCTTCCTGGAACCTGCAAACCCACAGAAGGCGCTAACCTCTCCTCTGGATTACCTACCCGCAAGACTCCTGCCTGTCCACCCTCCAACTTCACATACACCATCTGGCAAATGATCCGAAGGAACAATAACCATGTCACCGCAACCTTACCTGTCAAACTTAGTCTCTGTAGCGTTACTCACCTTACCCCGAAAACTCCACTTCCACCTAACAAGTAAGACCTGCCATCAAGCATCTCGAATCGCACATTACCACCAGCCACTTACCTCTCTTCCTCAGTGCCCGGACCAGCAGAACCCGGATTCCCCGAGGACCTTGTTGCATCTTCCTGTTTATCAATAAACATGTTTAACTTGAAATCTGCCTCCATAATTGTTGCTCACACTAGAGTCACCTGGTTTTCCTTTATGACAAATTCACTTTTCATTTAAAAAGCCTGCCCACAGGCATCTCCAGTTGTTCAACAGCCAAAAGAGAAAAGGGGAGAGCAAAAATCACCCTTTATCTATTACCAATAAAAGACACTGCAAAAAAAAATATTTATACACTCATTGTATAATTTTATTGCCAACCAATAAAAAAATCTATCTTTTTTATTTTACCTTTATTTTACCACGTCAAATGTTTTAAAACCAGTTATCTTTTACAAATATGTCTGTAAGTTATTAACAGAGTCCACTTTAGTTTATTTTTAGGTTTAAAAATAACAGAAAGAGAAATTGCAAGTAGCGACAGTGGAGAGGAAAAACTCCCTTTTAACAGGAAGAAACCTCCAGCAGAACCAGGCTCAGTCTGAGGGGCCATCTGCCACAACCGACTGGGGGATAGAGAGAACAGAGCAGAGACACAAAGAGAACAAAGAAGCACTGATCCAGGAGTACTTTCTATGGGAAGGAAAAGTAAATGTTAATGGATGTAGCTCCTTTAGTCATTTCATCTAGAAAGAAAGAACAGATAAACTCTGAGCCAGTTTTCAAGGTACTCGTACTCGTACTCGTACTCGTACTCGTCATCTTCTGCTTATCCGGGACCGGGTCGCGGGGGCAGCAGACTAAGCAGAGACACCCAGACGTCCCTCTCCCCAGACACCTCCTCCAGCTCTTCCGGGGGGAGCCCAAGGCGTTCCCAGGCCAGCCGAGAGACATAGTCCCTCCAGCGTGTCCTGGGCCGTCCCCTGGGCCTCCTCCCGGTGGGACGTGCCTGGAACACCTCCCGAGGAAGGCGTCCAGGAGGCATCCGATATAGATGCCCGAGCCACCTCAACTGGCTCCTCTCGATGTGGAGGAGCAGCTTCTCTACTCCGAGCCCCTCCCGAATGGCCGCGCTCCTCACCCTATCTCTAAGGGAGTGCCCGGCCACCCTACGGAGGAAGCTCATATCAGCCGCTTGTATCCGGGATCTCGTTCTTTCGATCATGACCCAAAGTTCATGGCCATAGGTGAGGGTAGGAACGTAGACCGACCGGTAAATCGAGAGCTTCGCTTTTCGGCTCAGCTCTCTCTTAACCACTACGGACCGGCACAGTGCCCCCATTACTGCGGCAGCCGCACCGATCCGTCTGTCGATCTCCCGCTCCATTCTTCCCTCACTCGTGAACAAGACCCCGAGATACTTGAACTCCTCCACTTGAGGCAGGAACTCTCCTCCAACCTGAAGAGGACAACCAACCGTTTTCCGGTCGAGTACCATGGCCTCTGGCTTGGAGGAGCTGATCTTCATCCCAGCCGCTTCACACTCGGCTGCGAACCGCCCCAGCGCATGCTGTAGGTCTTGGCTAGAGGGGGCCAGCAAGACCACGTCATCTGCAAAAAGAAGAGACGAAATCCACTGGTCCCCAAACCAGACCCCCTCCGGCCCTTGGCTGCGTCTAGAAATCCTGTCCATAAAAGTTATGAACAGGACCGGTGACAAAGGGCAGCCCTGCCGGAGTCCAACATGCACCGGGAACAGGTCCGACTTAGTGCCGGCAATAAGGACCAAACTCCTGCTCCACTCGTACAGGGACCGGATGGCCCCTAATAAAGGGCCCCCGATTCCATACTCCTGGAGCACCCCCCACAGGGCATCACGAGGGACACAGTCGAATGCTTTCTCCAGGTCCACAAAACAAATGTGGACCGGTTGGGCAAACTCCCATGAACCCTCGAGTACCCTGTAGAGGGTATAGACCTGGTCCAGTGTTCCACGGCCGGGACGAAAACCACACTGCTCCTCCTGAGGCCAAGGTTCGACTATCGGCCGGACTCTCCTCTCCAATACCCTGGCGTAGGCCTTACCAGGGAGGCTGAGGAGTGTGATCCTCCTGTAGTTGGAACACACCCTCCGGTCACCCTTCTTATGAAGGGGGACCACCACCCCAGTCTGCCAGTCCAGAGGCACTGTCCCCGACCGCCATGCAATGTTGAAGAGGCGTGTCAACTTTGACAGGCCCACAACATCCAAAGATTTGAGGTACTCAGGGCGGATCTCATCCACCCCCGAAGCCTTGCCACCGCGGAGCTTTTTAACTACCTCGATGACTTCAGCCTGGGTGATGAAAGAGTCCAACCCCGAGTCCCCAGCCTCTGTTTTCACCAGGAAATGCGTGATGGCAGGATCGAGGAGATCCTCGAAGTACTCTTTCCACCGCCCGATAATGTCCTCAGTCGAGGTCAGCAGCCTCCCACCCCCACTATAAACAGTTTTGGCAAAGCACTGCTTCCCCCTCCTGAGGCGCCGGACGGTTTGCCAGAATCGCTTCGAGGCCAACCGGTAGTCCTTCTCCATGGCCTCACCGAATTTCCCCCCGGGGCCCCAATTTTTTGCCTCTGCCACAGCTCGGGCCCGCAGCACGCTTGGCCCTCACGGTACCCGTCAGCCACCTCAGGAGTCCCACAAGCCAACCACAGCCGATAGGACTCCTTCTTCAGCTTGACAGCATCCCTTACTGCCGGTGTCCACCACTGGGTTCAGGGATTGCCGCCACAACAGGCACCGCAGACCTTACGGCTGCAGCTACGGGCAGCAGCATTGACAATAGATGTGGAGAACATGGTCCACTCGGACTCTATGTCTTCAACATCCTCCAGAATCTGGTCAAATCTCTCCCGGAGGTGGGAGTTGAATACATCCCTGGCCGAGCGCTCCGCCAGATGTTCCCAGCAGACCCTCACTATGCTCTTGGGCCTGCCAAGTCTGTCCGGCCTTCTCCTCCTCCAGCTGATCCAACTTACCACCAGGTGGTGAACATGGTGTTCATTATGGACAATCCATGACTAGCACAGAAGTCCAATAACAAAGCACCACTCGGATTCAGATCGGGGAGGCCATTCCTCCCGATCGCGCCTCTCCAGGTGTCACTGTCATTTCCCACATGGGCGTTGAAGTCCCCCAACAGAATAATGGAGTCCCCGGGAGGGGCACTATCCAGCACCCCTGACAGGGACACCAAGAAAGCCGGGTACTCCGCACTACCGCTCGGCCCGTAGGCCGAAACAACAGTCAGAGACCTATCCCCAACACGAAGCCGCAGGGATGGCGACCCTCTCATCCACCGGGGTAAAAACCCCCAAAACAAAACGGCTGAGCTGGGGGGCAACAAGCAAACCCCACCACCCGCCGCCTCTCCCCGTGGGCCACTCCAGAGTAGAAGAGAGTCCAGCCCCTCTCAAAGGGGATGGGTTCCAGAGCCCACGCTGTGCGTGGAGGTGAGCCCGACTATTTGTATCGATATCTCTCGACCTCCCCGCACAAGCTCAGGCTCCTTCCCCCCCAGCGAGGTGACATTCCACGTCCCTAGAGCCAGCCTAAGCATCCGGGGATCGGGCCGCCGAGGTCTCCGTCTTCGTCCTCCACCCAATCCTCTTTGCACCGGTCCCTCACGGTTCCCCCTGCAGGTGGCGGGCCCACTGGGGGATGGCCTCGCGTCTCTCGTTCGGGCTTGGCCCGGCCGGGTCCCGCGAGGAGCAACCCAGCCACCAGGCGCTCTCCGGCGAGTCCCGACCCCAGGCCTGGCTCCAGGGTGGGACCCCGGCTCCGCCGTACCGGGCAACGTCACGTGCCTCGATATATTAGTCGTCATGAAGGATTCTTGAATGAGTATATAAATATATTTTTTTGCAGTGTCTTTTATTGGTAATGGATAAAGGGTGATTTTTGCTCCCCCCTTTTTTCTTTTGGCTGTTGAACAACTGGAGATGCCTGTGGGCAGGCTTTCTAAATGAAAAGTGAATTTGTTTTCAAGGTTAGAGTCTGAAAGAGAGCACATAGAGTTAGTCACATTAAAAGCTCATCCAGTAGCCATGTCTAGGAGAGAGAAAGGGTTAAACACTAAAAGACAGGGCCATGTGGATCATCGGTAGAGGGTGAGCATTAAGTTGTTGCCAGCAGAAGCTCGGACACTTCCCCTCTCCAGAAAGGTGTCACAGGTAGGATTATTACAGAGCCAGGCCATTCCTGGCTCTGTAATAATCTTTACTTATGTGTGTGCTGCTAACCCCTGCTGAGGTTTTTGTACTATTTCAAACTCTATTCTTCTAAGAATAGAGTCTGAAATATGATTTTTTCCCCCCCTCCTATCTTACTTTACCTAAATGTGTGATTTCATTACCTGTCATAGATTTTCAGATTTTATTAGAAGGATTACCAGCGAAAGCCAAATATTATTAGTATTTGAAAATTTGGACTAAAGCTGTTTTTACACCAATGACCAATGACCTCCAATGATTTTTAGATTTCTTAGAAGGATTCATAGATTTTTAGATTTTTTAGAAGGATTGTATTACAACAATTTCATACCAGTGAAAGCCAAACATTATTAGTATTTAAAAATTTTGGAGCTACCAGTGACCCAGCTTCTCTACTTAGACTTCAGTGAGTGCCCATGACTGTCACTATTTGAATGATGGGACCACAGCTGCCTCATACCAGCGACCTCAAGGATTAATATCATAATTTTTCTTCTAGCACAGGATGAATTCCTTATCACAGAGGACTTAATGAGCTAATTACCTCTATTAGAAAGATTGGATTAGAACCAGCTCTTACCAGTAAACCCCCAAGGATTATTAATGTCATTTGTTTTTCTGTGTATGATTTTCTGTATCATTGTAATGTTTTTCCTTATGTACAGTGCTTTGAGTGCCTTGTTGCTGAAAAGCGCTATATAAATAAACTTGACTTGACTTGACTTAGATATCAGAAGTTTCCTGTAGTTCTTGACAAGGTTTGTGCACACTGCAACAGGGACCACTTGTCCATACAGATCTCCAGATCCTTCAGGTTTCGGGACTGTCGCTGGGCAATATGGACTTTCAGCTTCCTCCAAATTTCTTTGATTGGGTTCTGGTCTGGATACTGGCTAGGCCACTCCAGGACTCCACGGCCCATCTTTAATGCTCTTACTAAGGGAAGGAGGTTGTTGGCTAAGATTTCCCAATGAATGGCCCTATCTAACCTCCCCTCAATTGTGATGATTGAATGGAAATGTCATTTGTCCTGAGATATTATTACAGTGGTGTGGTTCATGAGAGCTTTCTTGAGTTTGATGTGGCAGAACACATGAATGCTTCCTTGAAAAGCATGGGCTAGAGTATAGGGAAAATCTTGTAAGCCAGGGCTATGATGGCGAAGCAGTCATGCGTGGAGCAAATGCAGGTGTCCAAGCTAAAATAAAAGGAGTAGCCAAACATGCCTTCTACAGTATGTGCACTGTAGTGCACATTGCCTACACTTGGTCATAGTAGACTCTGTCAAAAGTGTGTCAGATGCAGGAAATTTCTTCTCCTTGTTAGAACGAATGTATGTAGTCATATCTGGCTCTTATGTACACAACAAATGGCTGGAAGTGTAGTGGGAGATGTTTGACATCTACACATGACATGTAGGCACATGTAATGTTATGGACAGGTTGCCTGCAATAGTAGAGGTGCTTGAAGAGATTGCTTCTGAGAACTATCCACAAAGAGCTGTTGAAGCAAGAGGGATATCGGCGCAAACTGATCTAAATTTTGCAGGATGTCTGGTTCTGTTCCGAAAAGTCCTAAGTGACTCCAGATACTTGTCAGACATGCTCCAGTCCAAAACTGTGGACTGTTCCAAGGTTGTTGAACTTACTGAGTCACTAAAAGAGACATTTGTTCAGTATCGTAGTCAGGAGTCTTTTAATGAAATGTGGAGAGAAACACTTGATTTATGTCAACAAAGTAACATTGTTACAACTCAGCAAAAACCAAAGAGGTCAAGATTGACACCAAAAGTGCTTTATTAAAGCGTAATTGCCTCTACCTTGGGACAGCATGCAGTTCCAGATGGTAAGCACACTTTTTGTGTCTCTGTGTACTATCCCGTTCTGGATAACATGATTGGAGAACTAGGAAGAAGATTTTCTAACACAAATTGTAATGTAATGTAAGGTGTGCAGGCACTAAATCCATCAAGTCCAACTTTTTTGAAAGAGGAGGCTGTTCTCTTGTTGGCTAAAGCTCATGAGTCAAATATTGATGATCTCCAACATGAGTTGCACCAGACAGAGTGAATGGGGGGAATGGAGTGTCCTGCAACTCTGATGGAGATGACAAAGTTTTTGGACCCATACCAGGATGTTTTTCATGAGTTTTTCAGGTTGTGTAAAATAGCTGTTGTCTTACCAGTGAGCAGTGCCTGAGAGTTGAATAACAAAGTTATTCAACTCTCAGGCACATAAAGACATAGTTGTGGTCTGCTATGACAGAGAAAAGACTATCCGCATTGGCTGTGCTCAGCATTGAATCAAAACAAACAAAATCTTTGGATCTAGACAAATTTGTAAAGCATTTTGCTAAGCAACATGGAAATCGCCGCATTCAGCTATTGTAGGCACACCTGAACATTATGTTATATCCTGAATGCTAAGCCTTAAACTGCTAAAATGACAACCTAAATGTAAATGTAAATACTGAGGAAAGAAAAAGAAGAGCTTGTGTTTTGAGTGAATAATAAAGCCAAAGATCAGTACCTTTATTGCAGTGAAACATTTCCTTCAACACACATATACACAGACACACACACACACACATTTAAGAAATGTTTCACTGCAATAAAGGTAGTGATCTTTGGCTTTATTATTCACTATATCTATCTATCTATCTATCTATCTATCTATCTATCTATCTATCTATCTATCTATCTATCTATCTATCTATCTATCTATCTATCTGTCTGTCTGTCTGTCTGTCTGTCTGTCTGTCTGTCTATCTATCTATCTATCTATCTATCTATCTATCTATCTATCTATCTATCTATCTATCTATCTATCTATCTATCTATCTATCTATCTATCTATCTATCTATCTATCTATCTATCTATCTATCTATCTATCTATCTATCTATACGTAACCGTCGCAGTCTGTTGAAAACTCCATTACAAACTGAGGACTCTCAGACAACTTCTGCAACTGAAACACACTGTGACACGGACATTAGAGACAATCCACCTGTGCTAAGAAGATCTACCAGAGTTGTGAAGAAACCTGACAGACATGAGTGCTTAAAAAAAAAGTAAATGTAATAAAATGTTTAAAGTTTTTCATTTTTGTATTGAATGTAGGTATGTGAAAAGATTAAGGTAACTTTATTGTATTATGCTATATCTGCTGCATGTGCAGGATGTGACAGGAGTCTTTAGGTAACATTCTGACTTTAAAGAAAGGGGGATGTGATGATTGAATGCATTATGCTGGTGTCCACTAGGTGGCAAGCCTGAGTTTATGTGAATGCATAAATGTGATATATAAAGAGACTTGAGATACCTGTAAAGTGATTTGTTTGGACACAACCTGAGCAGAGCTACCTTAATAAAAGTGACTGAGTAGCTGACAGCGACTGGTACTTGTCAAACATAACAGGTGCAGTCGTCCTGTCCACTTTGCAGAAAAGCAAACTTCAGATGGGCCTGGACATGCGCTGACCTGAGCAGGGGGACCTTGCGTGTGCTGCAGGATTTTAATCCATGGCGCTGTAGTGTGTTACTAATGTTTTTCTTTGAGACTGTGGTCCCAGCTCTCTTCAGGTCATTGGCTAGGTCCTGCCATGTAGTTCTTGGCTGATCCCTCACCTTCCTCATCATCATTGATGCCCTACAAGGTGAAATCTTGCATGGAGCCCCACACTGAGGGGAACTGACCTTCATCTTGAACTTCTTCCATTTTTTTATAATTGTGCCAACAATTGTTCCCTACCCACCAAGCTGCTTGGCTATTTTCCTGTTGCCCATCCCAGCCTTGTGGATGTCTACTATTTTATCCCTGATGTCCTTACACAGCTCTCTGGTCTTGGGCATTGTAGAGAGATTGGAGTTTGTTTGATTGAGTGTGTGGACAGGTGTCTTTTATACAGATAACAAGTTCAAACAGGTGCAGTTTTTACAGGTAATAAGTTGAGAATAGGAGGGTTTCTTAAAGAAGAACTAACAGGCTTGTGAGAGCCAAAATTGTTACTGGTTGTTAGGTGATCAAATACTTATGTCACTCAATAAAATGCAAATTAATTACTTAAAAATCACAAAACGCGATTTTCTGGATTTTTGCTTTAGATTCCATCACCCGCAGTTGAGGGTACCTATGATAAAATTTAAAGACTTCTACATGCTTTGCAAGTGGGAAAACCTGCAAAATCGGCAGTGTATCAAATACTTGTTTTCCCCACTGTATTTCCTAGTTGTATTTTACCACAAATATAGAAAATGGTAAATCGAATAAAGAAATAAATAGTAAAATATAGAAAACAATGTCCAACAAACCATTTCCCTCATTTATCAGTTTGCTCTGTCAACGAGAAATAGTACATAGCCATGACTTTGCTATTTGCAGGTAGTTTGACTCATTCAATTCAATTCAAATTCAAAAATACTTTATTAATCCCAAAGGGAAATTAAATGTTGTTGTAGCTCATTATGTAGGTTTCTTCAAAGAGCCGATGTAGATGCTGATGGCTGTAGGCAGGAAGGATCTCCTGTAGCGCTCTGTCTTACAGCACTTCTGAAGAAGCCTCAGACTGAAGACACTCAGTTGTTGTAGGACAGTCTCATGAAGAGGATGCTCAGGGTTCTTCATTTTATGAAGAATCCATCTTTGCACATCTTTGCACAATGATCTCCAGGTTCCAGAGGAATCCCCAGAACAGAGCCAGCCTTCTTTATCAGCTTGTTGAGCTTTTTTAAGTCCCTGCCTCTGATGCTGCTACCCCAGCAGATGATGGCAGAAGAGATCACACTCTCCACAACAGACTTATAGAAGATACGCAGCATCTTGCAAACACCAAAGGACCTAAGCTTCCCCAAGAAGTACAGTCTGCTCTGCCCCTTCTTGTAGACTGCTTCACAGTTGCATCTCCACTGTTGTCCAGGTGAACACCAAGATATTTATACTCCTCCACCATCTCCACCTCTTCTCCCATGATGGAAATAATTTTTGACTTATTCCTGTTTTTCTTAAACTCTACAATCATCTCCTTTGTTTTATTCAGATGATTGTTTCCACACCATGCCACAAAGCCGTCCACCTTCCTGTACTCATCTTCTTGTCCATCTCTGATCCACCCCACAACTGCAGAATCATCCGAGTATTTCTGCAGATGACAGTAGTCTGTATTGTACTGCAAGTCTGAGGTGTACAGAGTGAAAAGGAATGGTGAGAGTACAGTCCCCTGTGGTGCTCCTGTGCTGCTGACTACCTGGTTAAACACACAACCTTTCAGTCTCACAAACTGTGGTCTGTTTGTCAGGTAGTCTTTGATCCAGGAGATTGTTGAGGGCTCCACCTGAGTCTTCTGGAGTTTCTGACAAAGCAAATCAGGCTGGATTGTGTTAAATGCACTGGAGAAATCAAGAAACATGATCATCAGGGTGCTGCCATCTTTGTCCAAATGACAGCGGGTTTGATGAAACAGGTGTATGATGGCATCTTCAACTCCAACTCCACAGCGATAGGCAAACTGAAGGGGGTCCTGACAGTTTATTGTTTGCTTACTTAGGTGGGCCGACAGGAGTCTCTCTAGGACCTTCATGATATGGGATGTCAGGGCACCAGGTCTATAGTCATTGAGGATTGATGGGTGAGTTTTCTTTGGTACCGGAACAAGACAGGAGGTCTTTCACAACACTGGAACCTTCTTCTGGGCCAGGCTAAGATTGAAGAGGTGCTGCAGAATCCCACAGAGCTGCTTTGCACAGGCCTTCAAGACTCTAGGGCTGACACCATCTGGATCTGCAGTTTATACCAATCTCTCCAGTTGCATCTTCACCTCACTTCTTGAGACACATAGGTTGAAGGGGGAATCAAAGGAAGCATCAGCATCTTCTGATATGGTTGAAGGTAAACATGTAGAACAGAAGGGTCCATGGCTGAGGTGGAAGATAAACATTTGAGGTATTACTGGACAGCTGTGGGTCCTGTGGGTCAAAGGAGGGTGGGATGTCTGTTTGGCTGTGAGCAGGAGAGGAGGATGCTAAGCGAGGAGGATTCATAAGCAGTGAGAGCAATGTTATTGCTTGCCTGAGCGAATTCTCAGTCATGACAACTACAACAGACTGAAATCGAAGGCAACCGAACTTTCGCTTTGTCTTTCTGAAAACATTTTGACACCTATCCAGGAGTCTTTGTCAATTCTGGAGGCTTCCAGCTCAGCAACCTTGAGTTAGGGAGCTGCTGTTTATAAGCACATGGAGACCCATCCTCCTAGGAGAATTACAAGCCCTCCACTGGGTCATTAGAATCTGTTCCTGGGTGTTTGTTTACATGGTCACCTGAATTATGATTAGACCACTTATGTAATTTCTTTGTAATGAGTTTTAGTGCCAGGATGTAGATGCTGGACCAGAGCTAAAACTACAATCGCTGTCTTACAAATCACAATAGCTGAGACAAATAAAAAAATTGTGTCAAAAGGAGATTTATAGCCCCCCCAATCAGAGGATCAAAGGGTTTGTTACTGTCATAAAGGTTCATGATAGATCAACTAAGATGGCGCCCTTGTATATGGCCCACAGTCTCTGTTCAAGTTGTTGCTTTTTGTGCAGTTCTCTTTGGGTTTTTTTTCCAGAATGTTGTCATCGCTAATTGTGTATGATCGCCAGGCCCTCTTAAACATTCATTAACAGTGGAAACGTTACCAATCCATGTTTTAAATGGCCATTCAAAGATGCCTCAACCACCTTATCTGGCATCATTACCTTTGTTTCTATGGATAACTCTTGGAGTGGTTAACTGCAGTAGTCGTCATCGCAGGAGGCGGTGCTGGAGAGGTGGACTCCTCATAAGGCTTCAAGGGCACCTTGCCTTATCTTCATACCCGCCATGACACAGGTTTCTCCTGAATGCTACCTTTTTCGATTTGCTTTGTCCCTCTAAATATTGCTACCACTGGCTTCGCCCCACTCACTCGCACACTTGGAACATTTCCTTGCCGCAGGCATGAGAAGATTTGAAAACGGAGCTGCATGTTGGAGAATCTCTGCTCACTTGGTGCTACCTACCAGCAGAATAGTGTTGATGGAAAAAAAAATTACTGCTGTTCATTATTAAGACGGAGGTCAATGGTCATTGCTCAAACAGCAATCATTGATACTTGCAAGAAAGAACAGTAACAGAATATGTCCGGAAGGTCTTCTGCATCTGCTCTGCCAGTCAGAGATAAGCAGAACCTTTAGAACAATCTTGTTTACAAGAGGTGGCCTTTAAGAGCGACTCCTCAGAGCCTCTCTAATACAAAAAGACCCTTTTAAAAACAAAGATTACAATAAAACTTGTTTCATGGTGAACACAAGTCAAAAAATAATACATAAAATAAAAAAATAACGATAAGCAAAATCCCCATGATTAACATTAGCAATTTATGAGTTTGAAAATACATAGAATTCTTTCAAATATAGGAAATAATGTGACCCATGAAGAACACTGCATTACAAACAAAAAAAAGTCAGAAAAAAAAAAAGAGTTTCATGCAAAGAGCAAACTCCAAAACCCACTTGATTCACACCGGTTTCAGGGTTTCGAAAACCAAAACCTTGACACAAACAAGTGAAAGCGTAAGGTTTCTCTTCAAATTGAAAACAAAACCAAAATTGGGAATTTTTATCAATTGGTCTGTTAAAGAAAGCATTTGACAGGTCAACGTCGAAAAAAAACTTAGCATCGACAAAATAGTGTGAGGTTTCGGGATTGTCTGGGCCCTGGGAATCAGTGCAACATTCACAGCTTATAAATCCTCCATAAATTTCAACTCTGCAGGTTACCCTTTCTCTGAATTTTCACATGGGATTATAACCCCCTCTTTTAAAAGGGATTTTCCGAAAGCACGTGTTACCAAAGTCTTTGTCCAGACCTGATGACATATGCACAGCACAGTACAACTCAGAAAATAATTTTGCACCTTCAAATCATAAGCGCGGGTTAGCGCTAGGGGTAAAACGAACTGCGGGGGAAAAGTTAAACCACGGGAAAAATTCACACCAAAACTGGGTAGAAATTAGCACAATCCCTAACATACAAATGAGATCCCTTCCCATGACTTCCATGGGACACAAAATCTGACAGCAGGAAATTCAACAGCATGGAGAGTGTGGCCTTTAGGTCACCTGTAACCTGGACTTTCTGAGTTGCCATGTTATCCAGCTGTGTGTGTGTGTGTGTGCGTGTGTGCGTGTGTGCGTGCGTGACTGAGAGAGAGAGAGAAAGAGAGAGAGAGTTTTGTGTGTTTTAACTGCGCTTACCTGTGCTGTGTCTATGAATAAACTAATAAATAATTGATAGAACACCAGGGTATTATTTTACTTTTTTTAACTATTAGGTCTTTTTGAATAAAAAAAAAAAAAGTAAAAAAAAAAAAAGAAAAAAAAAAAAAATCTAAACACAACAACCATAAAAAAAACAAAAATACCAATCAAAAAAAAATACAAAAAAAAAAAAAAAAAAAAAAAAAAAAAACAAAAATAAATTAAATTATTTAAATGAAGTGAAAGACAACCTCAACATAGTCTAACAACAAACCAGTTTACAGTATGTAATATGCAACCTAACACGGACTCAGTTTTGAAGATGAAAAATCTTAATTCAAGGAGCATATAATAAAGAACCGATCAAACCCATGTCCTTACACTATCCAAGTAGAACCAAATTTGTGAACGTTAGATTTTTGTTTTATGATTTTACCTGCCTGCACTCGACATGATTTTGAGACTCCATTGGCCCCGTCTCTTGCCCTGACGAAAACATCATTAACATTATATACAGATGGTGGGTTTTGCTTAGCTGCACATATGTTGATGACAGTGTTCAGTTGACAGTTTTGGCTGTTTTCATTTTTTCAAACTTGAGTTAATATTTCAAGAAGGGAAAATTTGCTTGTGGGTGGCTCACAGTTTCTTTTCTGACTCTGAATGGCAAACCCACAAAGTGTGTGTATCCTCATTACTTAAGAACTTCTTGCTGAGATTCATCATTTCAGCAACTACGAATTAAACTGGGGCAATACTCAACCCAGTTCGACCCATTTCCTGACATGAAAAACTCATAAGGTCATACGTAACCTTTTCCTGAGACCTATATGGATCCTCTCTACTTTTCTTTGACTCTGGGGATGGTATGGTGAACTCTTAATTATTCTGACATGCATGGAATGCATCAGCTTTCTCACTGCTCCGTTAAAGTGTCTTCCTTGATCATGCTGCAGAACTCATGTTGGGACCGGGTTTTGTATTACAGATTGGATAGGATGCTTTGCACGTCTTACTGTTTTTTCTTAGTCTTTTCATTGTGCCAGCTATGTAAAGCGACTTAAGGACTATTAAAGGAGCTGAATCATTGAGGCCGTGTGTCCGGTACCTTCGTGTGGTGGCCCCCAATAGGGTTTTGGGAAGTGGTGTATTGTGGTCCAATCTTTAATCCATTATTCAGAGCTTGTCCATGGGATTCCATCTTTTTGTGGGGCGATATACTGCCTTTTCCTCTTCCACTAGGATTCTCAGCAGTGATCTGGGTTCAATTCGGCCTACTAGGGCTTCGTTCATTCCTTGCTAATTCTTCGCTGGATTCCAGTCATTTTTAAATCTGCCAACTTACTGGCGGGTTGAGAGAGAGGTATCCTTATAATTTTCAAATATTCGAACTAGACCTTGTAACCAATGGCTTCAAATAACACGTGTTATATTACATTCATGAACGGATATTAAATTATTATACGTCAAGATGTTCTACGATGGCACAGCGAATGGAACTGAAACAATCTTACTTTTGCTAAATGCTAACAATAACACAGGTATCATGACAAGTTCAAGTGATCAAATATTTAATAAAAAACATACATTTAATCCTTAGGTCTGCCATCATTGATCATCAATTTCATCATCTATATGCTCTGTAATTCCAACTTGGATTCTTTATTCCCCCGGCAGTGGCAATTTAAGTTTGAAAGGAACTTAATGACCGGACACCATTGGAATATTTTGAACAGTAACTAAGAACATTATTAAGAAGAATAGAATAGTTAAAATGGACATGACTTTTATTTAAACACACGATAATAAATAGGGGACACCTGAGGCTAGCTGTTAAGCCTAGTCACACGACCTTTAATGTGAATGATGTAACCTTTTCTGATAAAAGTGGGTGTGGTCCATGTCAATGTCGTTTTTCCTGAACAATTAATTTGGAAATAAAGTTAGCACCATGTGGTGCAGGTCCACACATGTTATTTTATTGATTGCTCATTTTTGATCATGGTAATAAACATGCGCAATTACAGTGTGAGTTATTTTCAAGGGCACTAGGTACTACAAATGATTTAAAAGCGCACTAGTCCTCCCACTTATTTTTGTACTTTTACACTGTGTGGTGTGCAAGCAAAAAGCCTTAAGCTGAGTGTTAACACACGGTTTATCAGTAAGCATGTCAATCACTATCTTTTCTCAGAAATCACATATATTCACCTGACGCGTAATTACACTAGTCTAGAATGGAAAACTCGTAGTGCTGGCTATAAGTGTGTCAAAGTAGAACATGCTGGCCTGAAATCAATCGGCTATCCCGCTGAGAAAACGCTATTCGTTACAAAAGCGTGTCCGATTACGCTTAAACTCCTCGGTGTATGACCTAAGCTTCAGTTTCTTATCATCTTTCGCAGCTGAGCAAAGCCAATTCCATATATGTAGTATAATGCGAAGGAAGGAAGAAATCTTTACTATGTTGCTTGATAAGTCGCGGTGGTCCACAGTTGTTCATTGTTGTCTGAGTCCATTTACAACCAGCTCTCAAACTGGCGTTTCATTTGACAAATCTTTGTTAAAGTGGTTATGAATATTGTCTTGCTCTATAATGCTTGTTATTTTACTGCCCTATATTTTTACATTTCAGTATACTGGGGTTTCGTCCCAGTCTGACCCAAGACTAGACTACTCACCGATTCATTATCTGTGAATACTGAAACATACAAGAATCATTAATATATCTTACCTCAGGACAGGAGTTTGCTTGACAAATTTGCACAGAATTTTGTGGTGCGTTCCGACCTAGCCGTCAATGTAAACGTTGCCAACATTCGTGTATACAAGGTGGTCTATACACATGGGTGTCAAACTGTCCAATTGCTTGAATCGAACTAGCTTTTCTTCGTTCTAATTTCTCTAATGATGTGTATGTGTCTCTTGCACCACCCAAATGTGTCCGGGATTTCATTACAATGTTAGATTGTCCTGTCCTGGAAGTTTCGTGAGCCCGCAAGCCTCACATGTAGCAATTCACTTGTTTCAATAAAGCTGACTTTTAGATATCTTCTGCGACAGATAGGGCTATACATAAGTTAATAATTTTTCTGCAGCACAGGGATCAGGAAACCTGAAGCTGTGAAAGAAAGGCGCTACAACGGTATACCAAACTGTCATTGGCATTTAATGGTGTAACATTTCAATATTTAATGTATTAATGATATCCAAAACATGACAGTTTTACGTACATAATGTTATTTTTAGATTAGAGCGATAGACGACATGCGAAAAATTATATTTTGCTTGAATGTGGCACAGTTGGCATTCACGATTTTACATTGTTTAAATATAAAAAAATAACCCTCTCTGCATTTTTGCAATAAAATTGCAACCTCGGATTTAAATGATACTTCCTTACTGTTTTGGAGCCAGAATTTTTTACAAATGTCAGAAAGTTCTTGCTGCTGTTCTTAAATTAACAGTGCAGTCTATTCTCACCAGATAACGCTTACCCACGGTTTGGTAAATATTTTTCTCACTCCCTCTTGAGGATAAAAAAAAACTGTGCTAGCTCAGTCAGTAAAAGTGGCTCTGTTAAACTGCACTATGCTCTTCTGTCTTTGTGCAAAGATTCATTAAACCTGCTTGAGTGAATTCGTCCTTGATAATTGTCATTTATAAAAAGGTGTTTATTTCCATAACAGCATAAACCAATATGTTTGATTTAACTAAACTCCAAAACAAGTGCATCAAAGACCATGCTGTTTAGTGAAGCATTTACAGACCTACAAAATCAGTAAAGTAAGTAAGTAACGGTAAAAAATATCTAATGTTGATCACTGGCCAGTGGTAAGTGTGTCAATAGTGTTTTTTATATCTGTCTTATCAGTAAATAGTCTTAGAAAGAGTAAGAATGTGTTGTTGGGTATTTTATGCATGAGGAATGCTTTAGGTATAAACTTGACATCTACACTTCTAAATTAATGTTTGCTTTTGTATGAAAAGAGACCAGACAGCAAAGTTTGATTGAAATTACTTTTTCAAATTGCAACCAAAGTGTGAGATTGAATATAAATGAACAACTACAGTTATAATTCCCTAAATGTTAGAACAAAGGATTTCTTTAAATTTTTTAGATGAACATTTTGTGGGAGCAGGAGAAATGCAAAGGATATATCTTGGCTACCATTAACTGGAACAAGGCAACACAGAGACATACTAACATATGCTTACATGTTTTGTGACTGAGTCACACAAACTTAAAGACCCAGAAAGACACAATTCTTTACACAGGATAGAAAATAAGTACACCCCACCGGCAACTAATACAGTTAACATTATGGAACAGTGTGGCTGGTCAAACCAAAGAGTTCATAAAAAGGGATGTTGGCATCTAAACATTATTTTACTAGATTTTCCTTGCCCAGCTGAATAGATGCTGATATTTTTGTGGACCTTGGAGGTGGACCAAGGAATGGTCTCAGGAAACTAAATGTGGGTTAAGTTAGTGCACCTTATGTATTGATGTCCTGCAAAATGAATGACAGGACCCACACTATATTCCTTATAGAGCGAGGGTAAGGGAGAAATGCTCAACCTTAAATCAGCAACTTTATTTGCAGGCATTCTATAATATGACAATACCTCCAGGATCTTGGCATATTCCCTAGATGGTTGAGGTGGTGCAGAATGAAGTGTAGTTCCAAGTTGACTACATCATGTCATGACCTGTTTGTATGGTAACCAAACTGCAGGGAGTCCAGCAAGGGGGCGTGTTACATCCTTAAATATTTCAAAACCAGACACTTGCAGGACTTCTTGACCAACAGGTCTGTAATCATTTACCTACATCACAGTGAATTTATAAGGACTGGGATGATGGTGGAGTTCTTGCAGCACCTCACATAGCTCTAGAGACGCCATTTTGTGAGAGGATATGAAACGTTTCTTGTCGCCATGTCAATAGTCCATCATTCTATTTCAAAATTATGCATTGTGATGTCTAGTTAACAACATTAAAATCTAATTTCAAAAAGGATATTGATGTATAATTCGCCGAATGGAGGCGACTGTGGCTCAGTGAGAAGAGTAGTTGTCTTGCACTTGCAAAGCTATGGGTTTGATTCCAGCTTTCTCTTACCACATGTCGATGTATCCCTTGGCAAGGCACTTAACCTCAAGTTGCCTACTGATCTACATATGGTGTATATGTGTGTGTGAGCGTTTGTAACTGTGATTGGGTGAATGTGGCTCTAGTGTAAAGCGTTTTAAGTCAAAATAATGATCGCTGTTTGAAGCAACATTGAGAATCAATTGTCCATAAGATTAGTAATTCATAATTTGGCCAATAATACTTTCAAAATATTATTTTATTGTAATAATATTTTATTTACCCATCTAATTTGCAATATGAACTGGTTTGAACACATACAAATTGCTGGTCCTTATTAGTTAAAACACTTCCTAAATATAAATATCCACACTGAACTGTGAAATTATTAAATCATTTTATTAGTTATTCATTGAGTGTCTATGAAGATCAAACCAGCAGTTTTATGGACAAAATGTGCAATTCGGGTTTACTTAGAAAGTCTCGATTGATACCTTGGATTTACTACTGGTGATTCTAAATCACCTTAAACTATGCCTCACCCTGCCCAGAACTCTAAATACACCTATCCGATTTATTATATAAACAAGAAAATTACTTTGACGTTGGCTTCTTCTCCTCACCAGCTTGTGGATAGGTCGTAGGTCTGAAGAAAAATGGAGGGAAAACCAGAGTGTCACGTGTACGGTAAACTTCTCATCCGTCCAAAATGGTAAAATATGAGGAGTCATTGCATTCGACTGAATCAACAAGGAGGAAAACTCATCTCCTTGGCAACAAACCTCTGTGGCTTTTCACCTGCGGCAGAGTGTCAGCGGGGTCTTCGATCAGTAAATGAATCTTGTGACCTTCTTGTTTCAAGCTCTTCTGGTAATGGCCGTGTGGAGGAAAGTTAACTCGCCAGCAAGCTTTTGTCTCTCCAGATTTGCACCTCTGTTGCGTCATCCTGTGAGAAACACTGGAAATGGCAACAAATTGATTTCCGAGGGTTTTATAATCCCGGGTGATGTCAGAGCTGCAATGCCTGTTGAGCTGTGCATGTCGAACTGCGCAGCCTAGTCGGTCTGTCCGCCCAAAATGGATAACCCCAATGGTGCTTTGGTTATTACTTTGGAGTCGTTGTTTTCTCAGTGTTGGTCACTATCGGCATTTACTATCTGGTTTACACTTTCTTTTGTGATTCTTGGCTTTGTGCACTTGTTCCCTCAGCTGTTCTGTTCCTTCTTAGCTGTTCTGCATTCTTCTGATTAGTTACAGCTGGTTCTTACATCACTGATCAACTCCCCAAAGGTTATAGCCAGTCCCCTATTTACCTCCTTGTCTAATTCTTCTGTCTGTTTGAATCTTTCCACGCTGGATCTCCATGTTCCTGTCTTCATCGCCTCATTGTTGCAGTCGGCTACTTTCCAGTTCGTTTCTGGGTTTGTAAGTTTCATTCCAATAAGTGATCATCACAATCAACATGAAGCTGCATATATATGCATTTGGGTCCTTTTGCACTGTTGTAATTATAGATTATTGATTAATTGAATATTTATCAAGAATTATAATTAAAATCATAATCCGATAAATTTAACTCCTTAACCAAAATCCTCGTTTATGAATTGAAACCAGAGCTGTCCTCTGGTGTTGTAATTATGGCACAAGGCCTCTGATAATTACAATTATTAAATGTCACTGTTTAATCAACCGTTTCTGCCGAAACGTGGGGAACTTTGCCTTATTTTGACTGACAAATCACTCTTGCACAAAATAAACACAAAACGCCTTCTCTTTATCTACGTGAAAATTGATTAAATCAATCAGCCTGATACAATCACCTCTCCGATTCAATAATCTTCACCTACTCAAACATGCAAAGTTCTACACAAAAAGGGTAAAATATCTAACTAACAAAATAAAGCAAAACAGCAGTGTGTGTGTATTGAATCAACCAGCAGTTATGGCAAAAGTGGTAATATGACAAAGGAATGTGGTGTTGAACGAAGTTTAAAAACAGCCCGCAGATAGCGGAACCCAGCGGGACACGGGCTGTCATAAAACCCCCAAAGCAAAGTTGTAAACTCAGCTTAGAAAAAGAGTCATAAACCTTTTGGCGGCAAGTTAGCAAGCAGTAAAGTTGGAACAAAGAAAATGGTGAATTTCACCATGAGGTTACTGTCGTAGTCCAATATTACCGGCGCTCCGGTGTTCGCACGGTAAAGACACAACTTTTGAGACGCGGCCGCCTCAGCACTCAATACAATGTTGCATGCAAATACAATTTCATAACATCAGACTATAAGTTGCGTTTCTGATCGCACTAAAAATCCTATCTCTCTCTACCCTGCCCAGACTACTTCTAATAAAGAAATCAAAGAAAATAATAAAAGATGGGTATTACTTTGTGGAGCAATTCTTCAGGGCTGCCCGCATGAGGGGGAGACGAGGAGGGGGAAAGTTGGAAGTTACGTGCGTCCACGGTTAACTTCGGGAAGAGCGGTCAATCTTCGTCCTTTGGCCTCCTTGGCAAAAGGGAAAAATATGATCTGACCGTCAGCAGTCGACTAGAACAAAAAAAAACAAGGTGGCGATCCGTCTCCTTGAAACTCCGTGGTTTTTTTGGTTACGTGTTAAACTAACACCTTTGATCGGTAAAGTTGAAATTTCTGGCCTTCTTATTCCAGGAATTTCTGTCATGAACGTTCTTTTCGTTGGCCAACGAAGGAGAATAAATGAAGACTCCACGTGGGGCCTCTTCTTGTCCAGAGGATGTTTCAGTTGCGTGCTAACCGTGTCAAGGTCTCCAGCTGAAGGCAAGGTTTAAAGCGCCCGCCTTCCATATATAACCTCGTGTGACGTCAGACCTCTTGTGACGTCAGACTTGGGACGTCCCCGTCCTACCAGCCGCAGTGCCCACTAGGATTTGTAGTGGTGGACAATACTGGATACAAAATAGCCGATGATGTCGGAAGGCCTGGTGGTGTCCAGCAATGTGTAAATGGCCCAATATTCAGCAAACAAGTGGTCCAACAGCACAAAGCATAACATTTAGATGCATTTCAATATAGATAATCTAATGTACAGGGTGCGATTAAAAGCACCATTAGGATATTATGGTGGCCATAAAACATTGTATGACAGAAATGGCAGATTTACATATGATGTCAGGCATAATTCTTCTGTTATTTTATAGTCCAAACAACAGGCTCGGCCATTAAAGAAACTGCACCAACAGCACAAGGTTGTAACATGAAAAGTGACATTTCTCCCACTATGTCCAAATTCAACTTCTTTTTTATCAAGTCGCGGGTTAAACAAATAGCCTAGCTTATGATGGTTAACAAGCTCAAATGAGTATGTAGTATAGAAGCAGTGACAGGAGACAGAGGAAGGCAGGAGAAAAAGGAAAGAGATCACTTAGGACTGAAAGGAAAAATAAATGAGGGGTGAGGGAAAAGAAGGGAGCAAAATAAAGACAGATTGTCAATGTCAGATATAAGAGTTAAATAATTTACAGAAATTTTTGATTTGTTCCTAGAGAGATATCCAGATTTTGAAATGTATATAAGTATATATAAATAAGTATTTAAGTATTTTTAATTTAAGTTTGAATTCAGAGCTTTGATTATTAACTGCCATAATTGGTCTCATGACCGGAGAGAAAAACGGATCTCAAATTGAGTGCGTTTTTTTCCGTTTTCCAGCGTGGAAGCAACACAGTGGAGCACAGGTGGCAAAGCTAACAAAGATGTGCCAGATGGCATGGGTCATCTTCTTCACCAACATTTCCAGAAGCATCTTTGTATGTTCATGGGATTTCCACTCAGGTAAGTTTAATGAAGTCATCCTAAATCCTATTTGGTATCTAAGAACTGCACATAAGCTGCAAAGCGACATATGCCTAAGCATGTATTTCTATCCTAGGGAAGCCAGCCTATGAATTTATGGAGTCCGATCCTGACTGGGTACCTTTTCTTTACATTTTGGACACACAGAAGTTAAGCTATCAACAACTCCTATAAAAACTCCTGAGCGATTTGCCCGTAGGATAAAGAGACAAAGAGCTACCAGAGGGGAGAACCTGCAGCCTTACAGGATATAACTGGCCAGATAGCAGACATGAATGAAACAGCACTGAATGTTGAGGTGGATGGAGCTAAATAGAGGTCAGAGGTGGATGAAAATAAACAGCAAGAATGCAGATAGTGTGTGCAGAAAATAACCACCTGTTGGAGGACAGAAGAAAACTTTAGAAAGAGCTGCCAGGAAAGAAGATGGATGAGCAATTCCTAAAAGAATATGTGATGGTCAAGTATAACAGGGGGCTTCCATGTTTGGCTGTTGTGATAGGTGTGTTGTCTCAGATCCTTCCCTGTTTACTGCAGGCTGGTCGAAAACTTTTACCCTTCCAGATCCTCCTCCTGACTCTAATGTGTCTGAGGCTGAATCTTCCCATCCAGCATATTGCACACCTGTTCAGCATCGACCGATCGACTGTGTCCACCACGTTCACAAGCCACCACATTGGAGGCTTTTGCCAATCGTGTTGCTGTTGTGATGCTTTGAAATGAACATTGAAAGAGCATCAAATTTAAAAGCTAGAGCACAAACATTTTCACATCACAAGCACACTCTAAGTATCTGATTGGCATCGCACCACAGGGAGTGATGTTCCCTTCATGATTACACCCATTAGTTCTTATTTCTAAAGGTTAAGGAGTGCTAGTGACACACGTGATTGAGAACTTTGGGCTTCTACAAAAATTACTGCCAGGAGACATATTTTTTGCAGATCTGGGATTTGACAGCAGAGACAGTGTGGGACCAATTTGTGCAAAAGTGAAAATCCCTGCATTCACAAGAGAACGCTGCCACCTGGATGCAGAAGATGTCGAGGAGACACAACTGATAGCACATCTTAGGATCCATGTGGAGAGAGTGATTGGAAGTGTACACAACAAATACACCTTGCTGTGGGATAACATACCACTGAGCATGGTGCTGCCGTGTGAAGATGAGGATGTGGTTTTTCTGGACAAAACTGTGAGTGTGCTGTGCTCTGACCAATAAGTGGCCCAGTATTGTGTTGAAAGTGTAAAACCTAATAGCTTTGTGAACCACTTGTGTGCTAAGTAGAAAGCAGTATACCTAGATCGCCTTATGTGAATAAATGATGGACAATTTAAAGATTATTTTTCATCTTTATTAAACTGTAAATGTTACAAAGAAATCTAGTAGTAAAAGGAATTGCATATCAAATAGTTTAACCCACATGTGTCAAACTCCAGTCCTCGAGGGCCAATGTCCTGCAACCTTTAGATGTGCCTCTGCTTCAACACACCTGAATCTAATAATTAGGTCATTAGCAGGATTCTGGAGAACTTGACTGCATACTGAGGAGGTAATTCAGCCTTAGATTCAGGTGTGTTAGACCAGGGACACATCTAAAAGTTTGAGGACACCAGCCCTTGAGGACTGGAGTTTGACATCCCTGCTTTAACCCCAAGTTTGAAAAGAAATAAAAAGCATTAATAAATATAGACAACCAACAGACAGATAGCCTTACTATGAGTGTTCAGGTCTTTAAGTAATGGTGACAGGTCAGACAGTGTTGGCTTATGTCCACAAAGTCTTTTGGAACCAACCCTGGTACATATTCCAAGCGTACCTGTCTCTCCTCTGATGCTCTGGTCAAGCATCTTCCTCTTAGCTGCTCCAGTGGAGAAGTAAATCTTGTAAACAATTTCTGCGTGCTTTGTTGACATTACTGGGCATCATACAGTAGGCTAGAGCATCAGTAGCTGTTTTGGTCCCCCCGTATCCATACTGCAGCTTCAATTTTAAAGAGGAGAGCCCCAACATGTGTGCATAACTCTTAGATGTCGGCCATGCAGGTGCAGTGTGCAGAGTCCATTTCCTCAAAAGCACAGATGACAACCAATGGTTTTAGTGGAGTTTAATTGAGGTGCTAAGAGTGCAAAACCTAAGAGAAAAATTTTGTAACATTAATACTACAATTGAAATAACAGTAAGGAATGATGATGCTAATAACAATACTAGTGAACATTAGTAGTCTTAATTTACAATCTACACAGCCTTAATTTTGCAACCATAAACATGGTGTTAACTGAGCCCAAAATTTGAGCTGTTGAGGTAAGATCTTTCCATGTTTTCATGCAGCAATTAATTAAAAATTAAATTATATATAAAACTTGAAATCATTAAAATTATCTCAGCCTTTAGTCAGTGAAGGCATACAACATAAGCCTGAATGCACTCTGCTGATAAATTTTTGCCTTCTTCCCTTTTTGCAGAAAAACCCTGCCAAATGTTTTTTTACTGATTAAAAAGTTTAAATACATAAATTGATTCAAATTTTCATTGTAAAAGATTTATGCAAGTAATAAAATAAGGAAATTAAATGATGCTTGCATATCTGTAACATGGCTAGGTAGCAATTAATGTCATGTTTGATAATGGTAGGGTATATGCTGCTGATCTTTAGATCAGCTACACTGGATCACATCAAGTGAATGCACTTACCTTTACACTTTGTAGTCTGAATTAAAGAATTAAAGACTATAAGAAAAAATACAACCAGAAATCATAATGTTTTTCGTTTTTTACACTAATAGTAAAAAAAAACATTACTGTTTTGCCTTGCACTGGTCCCAAACGTGTAGTAGCTTTAGAAATCTTTTTTTGAGAGCAATGTTTTTGTGTGCAGGTTATGTCCACCTAACTTTGTGAGAACAATGGTTTTGTGGTTGTTTATAATGTTATCCCTGGGACTCACTGTGCTCGTAGGGATCAAGGCCGTTAACTAACTCAGCCCAGGAACAGGAGGAGTAACAGTGGACTTCCCGTGATGTCACTGTTTGAATAAAAACCCCACATTCCAACATGGTGACCTCTTCCACACAGGTCCCAGGCGTAGCCGGAAGGAGAGACAGCCCGCTAATGTCTCTTTGGTGGCGAACTCTTCAAACTGCATCCAAGAGTGTTATACAATCAAGCGATCGTATGCACAAAGTTAAGCAGGAATGGATTGCTGTTTGTGTATCCAGTATTCATTCATGAACAGGGGTAATTAAGGTACAAGCGTGGCTTGACTTTTCTTTCTGAGGCCTACAAAAGAAAACTGTGTTCCAGCGAGTTCCCAGCAGAGACTCTGTCTCTACAACGCTGAGTGGAGTGGTTTTCCAGGTCTGAAGGAAGGACAAAGGTACCGCAACACAGCACCCTGCTCTCCGTGCAGTTCAGCCTGGCTGGCCAAGTGCCATCCTTAACCTACAGCTACGGAGGTTAGCTAACCCTTTGTTTACCCACACGTGGATGTTTTTCCTCAACGCCCAGAACAACTTTTCTTCAGCACGGTTAATGTAAGAGGTGGTGTATGGGCAGAGAAGATTAGTTTAGAATGAAATAATCTAAACAATGTTCATTTCATGACGTTTGGTTTTTGTTTGTGTTGAGAAACTCCGCTATCTTAGTGCTAACAGATTAGCTGCTCAGTGCATGTGCTCAGTTTATGTGTTCTGTGTTGTGTTTTTAAAGTTAAGACAAACTTTATTTAAAGGGTGGTTTTAAACACAGAAGATCGGCCATAACACACCGTCCACGCTTATGCATTTCAACCCTTTTATTAGTGGTATTTTAAAGGTATGTGTCTGATTCTGGTAACAAGCTATAAGCTTCTTTTGTTAGCTCCAACCGCTAATGGTTAAGAACACATGCGTGAGTCAGCTGAAGATCATTTACCCAGAAAAGGTTGTTAGTTTCCAGTCAAGGAAATAATATTTCCCTAAATATTGTTTTTCCAAACGTGATAACTAATTAAACACCACTAAATATAATTTACCCAGAAAGGTTGTTGGTCCTTATTAAAATAATACTTTTTAAATATAATTTTAACATTTCCTTAATAATATTTTCTCAAATATCATTTTACCAGACAAAGGCAGCTAACTAAACACCATTGAGAGTTAGTCATCCAGATCATTCTTTAAAATATTATTCTATTAAAATAATATTTTGTCTGATGTTGCAGTGTGATTGGTCACTTGAAGGTCACTTGATGTTAGTTCCAAAACTAACTTAACCTCATTTCCAAACTCCTCAAGATAATCTTTGGTTCTCAAACTTCAGTAACATTGCATGATAATGTCGCATCACTCTTTCGGTCAAGGTTTTCAACCATCTTTGATTCACTTGTTTATATTGTACATAGCCCATTAGTCTCTCTTATTCTTTCATTTTGCTTGGTAGTTTAGTTGGGTTGTTTTAGCATATTAAAGAATTTGTTGATTGAAATATGTTTGCCCTTTCGTTGACCTTTTTTTTGTTTAAAAAATTTTTGTATTTTATAAAATTTGTGGGTGAATTTTTTTCGGGTCGGTGTACACAGTTTTGCTGTTCAAAAATTCAGAGCGGGGCTATCCCTTTACGATTTGTACAAAATCCCACTCCTTACGGGAAAAAGGTATTCAAAAGGACAACCCTTAGAGACCGAATTATTATTTAAAAAATTTTAAAAGTCAGTCAGCAGCCCAGTCATTTTCTAACCCCTTTTTCCCAAATGGGGGGTCAGGGGGGTGGTGCCTATCCCCAGCAGTCTTTTTTAATATTAAATGATATTTTTCATTTTTCAAAAAACACAAGAACTGGGTATCCCCTACAGTAAAACCAAACATTTAGAAAAAAAATAAAGAAGATCACTCTGAGCTGATCTGCACAACAATACAATCTGGGTCCACCAATCAATCCATCAGGACCAAGAGCTTCAAGATCTATTTTTACTCTTTTTCTTTCTTAAACAACTGCGTGTGTGTGTGTGTGTGTGGAAATTTGTAGCAAAGGGGTTTATTTAAAAGGGCCCGGGGAAAAGGAAAAAACATCGGGGGCCCTTTTTAGTGCCCCAAAAAAAGCCAAATACTTAGAAAAACCACAGTAACACAAATGCATTTAGATGAGGATGTCCACGCGAAAGAAATTACATGTTTATGAAAATGTTATAAAAAGGTTTTAAAACATGCCCCAAAGTCAAGTCCCCTTTTCAAAAAGAGCCGGGGCCCCCATCAAAATAAAGGCATTGGGGTCTTGGGTCAGTTTGTTGAGCTTTTGTTTATTAGTGTTATGAAACAGGAACTCTATTATTTAGATGTATAATATTGTAAAGACAACAACCTTGCTGTGTTTAATTGTGTTTTGGGTATTTCTGAATATAGTAAACACCTTATTTCTATTCTAGAAGATAGACTATTCAGAGTCAGGAAAAGTGGTGGAAGTGCCAGACAGAGAGCCTCAGACTTTACATGATAGCAGGGAAAGAGATGCAGAAGCTCATGGGTACCTTACTGTCAGCAGGAACACCAGCACAGGAACAGGGGAAGGGGATACGCGACCATAAGGGTTACCTTTCCAAACCCCCAGCACCATATAAAAGGGGGAAAAAAGGGGGAAGGGGGTAAAAGCAGGTTTTTTGTTTAAACCCCAATGGACTGCACAGATGCTTTATGGCATATGGGCCGAAAAAATCTCCTGTAGCGGTTTTGGTTTTCTGGGCTTTAAAAACCCCTCCATTGGTTTTACGACAGTTTTCGTTGTCCGATGAGCTAACCCCCCCACCTACTTCCCCAATGTCTAAGGGGATTGCTCAATCCAGCTCTCCATCCAAAAGGGTCCGGACTTCCCTAAACCTGAAAAGGGGTTTTCAAGCAGGTTCACTGAAAGTTCTGTTTTAAGCTGGTGTCGGGAAAAAGGACTCGCCTAGCCTCTGACAGCCTACATCCAGAAGTCTCGCCCTTCTTCAAACCCGGAGGTCTGGACGAGCCCGGAGTAGCCCAAACGCAGTCGTTCCCCAGTCCGACAATCACTCCTGTTAACGGCTGGCTCATTCCCTAAAATTACAACTGGCACTTGGTATATGGGCTAGGTTAATTTTAGTGACTCGGCACGAGCCCCAAGGGCGTTGTTTTAACAACTTGGCTAAGGCAACCTATAAAAAAAACCTCCTATAATTTTTAGAACCAGGCCAACAAGACTTTTTACCCCAATGAAAAAACAACGAGTGGTTTCTTGAGGGGGATACGACTTGATCTTCAGTTTTCCTCCTTTAAGTGACAGGCTCTGATGCTCCAGGCTTCGATGGTTAAACAGAAACTTTGCTGTCATATGTCTCAGGGGACAATGGCTTCCAGAGGCTGAAGAGTTGAAGGAAACCCCGGGGACATAATTGAGGTTGATTCAGGACTTCCAGGAGCCTGAGACTTGGAGCAATCAGCTGTTCACCGATCAAGTTCACTTCTGTTGTCTGGATAAAAAGGCTGTAGATGAAATCAGATTCTTAATTTTGAGGCACAGTCCTTCAGGGCTCACGGGTTGATCCTCTTTTTAATGCAGTCGATCAGCAGGGCTGTGTCTCTGGTACTTCTTCCATCTAAGCATCTTTTTCTCCGTCCGATCTTGTTCACTGGTCTTCTGCGAGGAAACAACCCCGTTCCTTCCTTCAGCTTTGTCTTTTATAGTGCTTGACGCTTTCACCAGTCAGCTCCTTATTAGGCTTTCCAGTTATTGCTCAACCTATTCAGCTCAACTTCTTGGTTATTGCACAATACTTTAGTCATGGTCATTGTGACCTACTGGTTCCTGTTTTTTCGGCCTTGGAGCTTGTTGTAGTCGCATCCTCCCTTCCTCCCGTGTCCTTTAAAGGGTTCTCTGTCAGCATACAGCTGGCTCTTGTAACTCTTAGTCATCCTGTACTTCTCTCCTTAATCTGCTCAGTCTTAAACTTTACACAGTATCACACATTCCATTCTCAGCTTTATACATTTACTTTAAGACACAGTTATAAAAGCATCACTTCATTCTTTTTATCCATCACTAATAATCAACATTATATCTTTCATATATGGTTGATTGAGAATTTTAAACCTTAATGTTTTGTATTTATTATCAGTTCTCAATCATATTTCAATCATTTGTGTTTTAACTTGAAAATCAAAGATTACTCGTTTCATTTATTACTTATAAAAGAATGGAAAATCATCATAATTTCTTTGGATACACTTGTTTATAGTTCTGCAAAAGATAAGACAGTTAATATTTATCTCCACACAGGCCTCTCCAGTCCTCTCAGCTCCTGAATATGAGAACATGCCCGTTTCACTCTGCACTGCTTCAACTGTATTTTTTAATAATTGTTGCATGGATTACACAGAAATATATCTATTGTAATTTTTATGGATTTATCTGTAAGTACTTCATGAATGCTGCATGGATTACATGGAATGATCTCACCTTATTTTGACACCCCCTTCTTGAGATCAAACTGTATCCATGCCCAAAATCCCCAGAGTCAGAGAAAGTCAAGGTCGGTATCATAAACACACAAGGAGAGGACCTCATCCTCCAAGAACTCTGAGTAATATGGTGATCTGGGGACTTGCGGCGGGGACCATGCGTCGAGAATCTCAAACTCGTCGATGAAGTCAGGGTGTGTCAAAAGGGGAGATGATACAGGCTCCTTCTGGAGGACAGGTGGTGAGGGAGACCCATCAGCTGTGGGGATCCGCTGCCATCCATGTCTCTCAACAGGGCTATGCAGAGGCGAGAGGACTGGGGGTAAGGGCGAAGGGGGGGAGAAGGGTTGAGGAGGGATTTCCGACATGACCTCGGCCAGCAAGCCATCAGACAGTTGAGGAGGACCCATTTCGTCTTGCATGGCATCACTTTTAGCAGAAGTCTGGGACTTTAGCTCCTTCAGCGAGGCCGGCTGGTGTTGGTCCTCATCATCTCCAGCAGAAGTTTGACAGGTGACACTCTTGGTGGTGACAGAGGTTTGAGTGCTACCATCTGCAGTAGTGGTTGACACCTGGCATCCCTTGATGTCGGTGCGTGGAGGAGGCGATTCAGGGGAACTATGGGTGCCAACAGCAACAACCCTCCCATCGAGCAGATGGAGGGTGGGCAACCAGAATCGATCTTGAGGATCCTCCCAGATGCAGCTGATGATGGGGAGATACATTCCCCCTTGCTGTCTCTGAATCCTAAAAGTGTGCGCAGCAGCCCCGTAGGCCGATGTCCAGGTCACCTTGTATCGTGTCTGAAGGTTTTGGCTCGTGGTCATGGAGATATAGGGAAGATCCCCAGGGCCCTCAATGCAGAAAACACGTGTCACAGTGACATAGTCGACAGCAATTGAGAGGCAGTGGTGACACCAGTGAGCTTCAGGCGTGAACCACAGATATCTGAGGACTGAGGCTGAAATCCCACATCTGGAACAGGAGACTGTGTCCTGGAGGGATATATTGGAGGCTCATAAGTGGTTTTATCAGAAACATACTGTGGACCCTGGATAATCGCCTCCAGGGGCAAAAACTAAATGAAGAGATTAAACTAATGACAGAAGCAAAGCGTTCTAACGGCAAACTCAGACCGTAGCGCTAGGCTACTTCTCCGTTCCGTCTCTGGGCGGCCAGCCAAGGGGAGTGAAAAGGTGGAGATTGAGTTTCACTTGACGAGGCGTCGGGGGACGCAGCTGTGTAATGGAAGAAAGCTGCATAGGTCATAAGCCAAACCATAATGGCTAGATCAGACGTGAGTTGTAGCCAATAAAGGAGAGAGAGTACTCCCCATCCTAAGCTCCAAGCCACCAAGCTAGCTAATTTTGCGAGCCAAGTCCACTTGCCTTGTCCTTTGAGAGCGAGAGTTAGTTGTCCTAAATATGCGATGACGCCAAAAGCTAAGAGTGCCTCCATTACTGCAGTTACTATCTTAGCAGGGGCGCGACGGGTGGCGTGAGGTCCGCTCAGCAGTATCTCTAGCACTAAGGCGGTGGTGTCAGCACACAGCCACAGCGCTACCATCAGGCTTCTTCTCCAGTCAATGTTGACCCTCCCAATAAGATAGGACGCAAACAGAGATAACGCCACTTCCCATCTGCGTATCCAGAAATGGCCAAAGACTAGTTTAACATATCCCTGAAGCACGATGAGAAACCTTAATGGTTGGCTGACCGACCAGGACCCGGTGTGGCAATAGCATAGCCATCCGCAGAGAAGCGCATAAAACTCCACTGTACTCACTTGGACAGGCTCGGAGATAGTGGTGGAATTGGTAGTCATGATGATAAGCGACTGCAAAGGCTTAGGCTCAACTGCTGTCTTCAGACCCGGAACTCAAAGTGACTCAAAAACTCCCCAAGCCCTGGGTCTTATACCCGGGGTGGCTCCTCCCTCATGGGGAGGGGCTGATAACTCCTCCTTCCGGTGCGGAACATGGACCGAAGAAATTGCTGCGCAAGGACTTTACATATTACTACTACAATAATCACTCCTACAGCAGCAAGCAAATAAGGCCATAGCATCATAAACAAATTAGCTATCCAACCTTCAACTATTGAAACCCCTTCTCCTATAATGTGTCCGGCTTCCTGGGCCACTGTAGTAACTACATTGCTGACTGAGTGTCCTAATGTCTCATACCAACTACAAGCATGCTGATATGCTCCTTCCCCACAATTCTTCCAGGTTTCTTTAGGTGGCTTACATGTGAGGTTAGAGTAAAAAAGATTATATCCTACCCAGTCTAAGCCCTTATCTATGTTGCCAGAGCATAAGTGCTGTCTATACGCATACAATTCAGCTAGAGCAATTACTGAATCAGGAATGAAAGGCACAATAACATCCATAATGCTTTTCCTATGCCTTAGATTGTGTCCCAGTACAATCTCGGCACAGTTCGAGCCTCCACCGAGAGATCTTCTCCACACTCCTCCAATTTTCTTCCACACAACTTCATGGGCATAGGTGTTGTACTCGTTATCATAATGGGATTGGCATAGTTCAGTCCAACCTGTGAGCTCTTGGCAGGGTCTGCGGGCAAGGCCTATGGTGCACTGAGTACGGGCAGTGTTACACTCCATACGCCAGGGTCTTGGGTGGACAAATCTTTCTGGCCAATAGAAGGGTTGCGGCCAAATATCTCGCTCCTTTGAGTAAATCGTTGCTAAATACTGGTATTTGACCCAGTAGTTATCGGTTTGAGACAAACAGGGAATAACCCATTCTTTAACTTCATACTCCTGCAATCCCCACCAGGTTCGGGATAAGTCTCTACTTTGTCCTTCAGCCCAGGCCTGCAGGAGCATCTTTGCTGTTTTGATTTTATTTAGGACTGAGCAGTCATATCGCCAGGTTGACATGACTGAGATGTCAGCTTGCCACAGGTCACATCGAGGGGAAGCTCCATTGCTTGACCACACAGAGTTGTTAAGACTTTCAAAAACTTGTTGCACCACACACTGGTCAATTTTGTGAAAATCTCCGGCCGTTACATTCAACAGTTCATCTGGTTTAGGTAGCTTTTGAACATACATATCCGCATAATAAGGTCCTTTCAAACCCTCATGTGTCCGGCTTTCGCCCTCTGGGAAGTCTCCTTTGAAGTGGGGAACACCATAAGCCTTCCATACCCAGGGAAACGTCGTGTTCAGCCATTCTTCGTGTTCAGTCCAGATGGTTTTTGACCAGGAGGTCATGAAGGAGAGATAGACTCGATGAGTGTAAAGAGGGGCTAAGGGTAGGTAGTTCTGAGTGCGGCATTGAGTGAATATGTTCCAAAAACAGCTGGGCAAATGTCTGAGCTTGGTATTAATACATGTCTGTAGGGCTTCTCGATTCCTAAAAACCAACGGGTAATTTGTACGGTTTCTATTTGACGAAGTTTTCTTAGGCGTAGGAGTGGCAGGACCGTGTGTATGATTCTGCGCTGAGGCGTTGGATCCTCTTGCGGAGATAATAAGGTCTCCTTCGGTGTGGTTGCCGGCTTGTTGGGATGCGTCTGGTTTTGTAGACACATTCTCGTCACAATTTAACTGATATTTTCCCCAAAATCCTCTTACTCTAAGTTGGACTATATTGAATATCCATGGCAGGTTTTCGGGCTCTTCTGGTGAGGTTACAACTTGAGTATCCAGCGGGTGACGCCCTTTTTTGCCTGGCCAGGACATTGTGCGATATGAGAGGAAAAAGTTAGTTACATCCCATGGCAAGGTTTTGCCTTTTAAAGCATGGTCAGGCTTTTGCAGGTCTGCTTCTCTCTGATACTCTGTATTGGAGACAAAATAACTTTCTGAGGATGGATAGAAAGGGGCAAAATCAGCTCTTGGTGTGTCTAGTAGAACCAATCCTGATGGCAATTTCAGATACGGTATTCCGTGCATCAGGCCATTCCAGGTGTTGGGGCCGATTTTAACTCCTTCTTCACTGTGGGAACCCACTGGGGAATAACATTCCTCCTTTCGTGTTTTTCTCTTCCCTCGACGCTTGACAACTTTTGTCCCTTTTTCCTGTTGGTCCGTCAGTTTTTGTCCTTTCTTGTCCATTTCCACTTCTGTGGCAAAGAGGGCCAAGGCCAGGAATGTGAGCGTTTATCCCTGTATGCTGTTGCAACTTCTCTTCTTCCAGGCTCTGCTTCCTGCTGTTCTGGAATGACTGTTATGGTTGCTCCGACGGAGTATACACCTCTATATGGAACTACAACCATTTGCACTGCCAGTTGTACCTTCTGGGTGGAGCCAGGGTCAGTGGGTGTGTCTGTCCAATGAGCCACGGTTCCTGGAATCTGTAGCACCCTATCGCGATGCCAGGCTTCAGAGGTTACGATGAACTCTCCCACCTTCTGTTTGGGTCTGACTCCATTGCTGCCCCAGGCGTCTAAACTGGTGGTGTAGTAGTATAGCCCTGTACCCCGAGCACCCCTTTCCTTGGGAGTGTCGGGCATGTCTTCTAGGGGGAGGTCCGGATTTGCAATAACTTCTAATATTAACTGTCCCCAGGTTGTCAACTCCCAGGGCCCGATCCATCCACTTGGCTGCGTCTGTTGCTCCTCATTGTCGTGAGGTTGTTCCAGTGCAGTGCCGACACCTTCGGGACCCTGGTCTCTATGCACTCGAAACACCAGGGGATGTTGTGTGGTGGTTAAAGGTGGGCAGCTTACCTGGCCAGAGGCTGGATCATATGGCCAGGACTCCCTGATTGATATTGTCAGCAGATCTGTTGGTCCCCCATCCAGGCCATCATTCAGGTGACCCCATCCTTCGGTGCCACATAACCCTTCGTAAAGTGGGGGAGCTGATGGTTGAGCTATAAATGACACACTGTCTTGGTCTTGGGTTGCCTCTCTATATGGTGCAGGCCTTCCTTCATCAGCATGCGGTTTAAAGGACCTGAGTGGATCATAAAATCGCTTCACTTGCCACCTTCCAGCCTTTCTGCTGAACCACCTGCATCAGCCTCCCTGATCTTGTCTGGGCTCCGCAAGAGTCACAGTACTTAAGAAATGAACCGTCCCACAGGCAGGTACAGTCTCGTGGCTTTTCCTCACGCAGATCCCACTGAGTCACAAAGACCACTCTGGGGAGAGTGGTGATCCGGCACCCCCCACAAATGAAGATGTCCGTTACCTTGACGGGCTTGTATGGCAGGTTGTCTAACTCGTCGCCACCGGTGTTGTGATGTAGTGGTTTCTCTCGTCCTGGCCCTTCCCAACGGACTTTGAGCTGACTTGGGCCCATGCAGATTGCGCGACAGCTCTTGACCTCTTGCCACCACAGCATTTCATCTTCTGTTGACAGGAATCCTTTTTTAGCAAGTTCCAATTTCTTCAAGGCTCTTCCTGCCCAAAGCCCTGAAGTGGTTCTTCGAATGGCAACCACCCCATATACAGTGGCCAGTCTGATGTAGGGTGGCATGGTGCTTGGTTCACTGGCCATCTCTCCGGTTTCTGGTTATCCTTAGCTGAGAATTGGCTTGAGCTGTTCAACTCCCTGGATCCCTCTTTTCTGTAACAACACTGTGTTACGATCTAATACTTGCTTCACAATGTCGGTGGTATCGTACTTGGGTCTCACTGCTGCCGACACAGGGTGATCTCGTGCTCTCACCCACACTCGTTGTCCCTCACGGAATGGCACCTTAGGCGTTGGCTTCCCTGTTTTCTCATTGGAGCTCCGCCCCACTTCTTGTGAAGAGAATGGTCGTTGGTTGAGTTCTGCTGCAGGGGAGGGTCTACTGACTCGACGTCTGTCGTTCAGGGCTTGCCCTATTTCTACAGCTTTGGTGCTCCAGTCACGAGAATTAGCATTTTTTGCTATCCAGTTTTTCACCAGACCTATGGTGCGTTCCACCACTCCGTTCGCTTGGGGAGTGTATGGTGGAGAGTAAATTCTCATTACTCCATATCTCTGGCACCAGTGATCAACCTGTGCGTTGCGAAAATGAGTCCCATTGTCTGTTCGCAGTTCCTTAGGCACCCCAAGGGAACTACAGACTTGCTCCAGCATGGCAACGACGCTGCTGCCGTTGGCTCTCCTTGCTGCTCTTACAGTTACATACCCCGACATTGAGTCTACTAGCACCAGGAGGTATTTCTCACCTTTCTTTCCTGTTATCCCCATGGGGCCCGCGACATCCATGCACACTGAGCCCCAGGGGATGGTGCTCTTGATTGTCAGACCTTCCAGCCGCTGTCCACGGCGCCCTGCGTTGTATTGACCACATACTTCACAGTCCCGTAGTACGCGCCGGATGTGCTTCATAGGGATCCATAGCTCCTGCTCTTCCAATTCTTTACGGGTAGGCAGCACGCCTGCATGTCCTAAGGCCTCATGCACGCTCCGTACCACCTCATCCACGTACTCTTCAGGGACCGCCCGTCCTTGTGGCGTTCTGTCCCACTTCTCGATCCCGACAAAGACAACTTTTCTCTGTTGAACATAGCGATCCACCTCATCGTTTCCACGCCAGTGAGCCCCTTCTCGGGTATGAGCCTTCTGGTGCTCCACTTCAAGCTCCAGGCTCATCCTCAACTCGGCGATCTTCTTCCACAGATCGTGATGGGCCACTAACTTTCCTTTGGCGCTTTCAAATCCATTCTCTTCCCAAATGGATAAGTCTTCATTCAAAGCTTGTGCACAGTAGTGGCTGTCTGTGATTACCTTTGCTCTTTTGATTCTTCTCTTCATCAACTCCAACATTCCCTCCAGCACTGCTGTCACTTCTCCCGCCTGTGCACTACCGGGAGTTTTACCTTTCTGGCGACACCTCTCTTGACCGTGCTGTTTGAGAATAAACCCCCAGTAGGCCATCTGATCTAGTCCTTTCTTCGACCCATCAGTGTATAGGACCCACTCTTGTGGCGTTTCTTTCACAGACGGCTCTAAGGGTGTCTTCTTGCTGGCTGGTTGTGCTGGGCCAATCTCAAGGTCGGGGTCCAGCAGGATGTCTTCCCATCTTCCCCACCTTGTATTGGTTGCTTTTGTGCTTTCCACCGTTCCTTTTCTGAGATACTTGTGAACTTGGCTCTGAGTGATGACTTTAATCTGCTGTCCCTGTGCTAGGTCTTTTAAGGTGCTCCAGTATCTAGCAAGCACTGCTAACTCTTTTTCTTCTTGGGGGAATTTCTTCTCTACAGATGACAAAGTGTAACTCCACAAAGTTACTAACCCCCCATTTTCATTGCTCACTTTTAGCATGGAGTCCTCATCTTCACAGCTGATCTCGGCCACCAATTTTTCAGTCAAGCTCCTTGGTTCCAACCTCACGGCTTCTTGGATTGCTCCTTTGAGCTTATCCAGATCGTTCTGGTTCGATGCAGTCCATGTCCAGTTTTTCTTTGTCATTTTTTCTTCTCCTTCTCGCTTTTTTAGGCAGGCATATAATGGCTTAGCATATCTTTGATAATTAGGAACATGATCTCTCACGTAGTTACAGAGTCCCAAAATCTTTTGTAGATCATTTTCGGATTCAGGTGGCTGGATTTGTGCCAGCTTCTCTCGATATCCTTCTGAGAGTCCCAAATCTGTTGTCACTTGAAATCCTAGGTAGTTCACCTGAAACTGTCCAAACTGGCATTTCTTGAGATTCAGCTTCAGTCCTGCTGCTGTGATTCTCTCCACCACTGTTTGCAGTCTCTCTAGGTGCTCCTCTTCTGTGTCGTCTGCAATGAACACATCATCTATGTACACTGTAGCTCCTAGGTCGCCCAAAACTTCCATTACAGCTGACTGGAACACATTAGGGGAATTCTTGTACCCCTGAGGTAACCTTTGCCACACATAACTCTTGTAACTTCTCTTTCCCAGCCGGGGAGAAGTCGCTTTCTTTCAGCTTCTGTTCAGTTACTTCTGGCACATTTACTGCTTTGTACCACTCTTGAGCCCCGGTTCCACTCTGAGTCGATCCTACTTTTACTAACCTTGACCGTAGCTGGCTCAGCCTTTGAGATAGAGAGCGGCGCTCTCCCCATGGTTTGTTGAGTTCTTTCAAGTCTGTGACGGTGATGAGGTTGTATGGACCCTTCACCCAAATGATTCCTTGCCAAGTTCCATACGGCATCTCTTCTACAGTCCCGTTGGCAAATTGGACCGTAAGGTATCCTGTCGTCTTTAGGCCTCTGCGAGTCATGGATACCTCAGCCCCGGTGTCCACTAGATAGGGTTCCCTTCTACCTTTGTGTAGATTTCGTTCCCCCTCCAGTAGGCATTTTCCAGGGTGACTCGCGGCCGTGTCATCATTACTTGGCTGGCCCCCCGGTCCCTGATCTGCGGGACTCGAAGAGGGCCTTCTTTTCTTCAGAGGACAGTTTGTCGTACTCTTCCCTAGGGAGAAAAGGCTTTTTTTTGTGGGCCTTGCGATGCTGGTGGTGGTCCGTAAAATCTTCTTTGCGGTTCTTCTCTCTCTCTGAAGCGGCGGTCTGTTAGGGGGGTTGGCTGGAGCTTTCACACTGGCTTTAGTTGGTGGTTTGGCCCCTTGTCCTGTCTCTTTTTCTTTCTTCTTTCTTCTTAAAACTGCTGCTCTAGATCATAAGAAATCACTGCTTGGTCCATCTGTGGAACTGTTGTACCCTGCATCGGCATTTTGGCAAAAGCGATCTCTCCTCTCCTCCCTTTGGTTACTTCTCGGAGGGCCTTCACATATCTAGCTGGTGAGATTGTTTGCTTAAGCACATGCCACACCGGTGCAAGGCGCTGACCTCCATCCATGCGCAGTCTTGCTCTTCTGATCTGGGAGTCTTCATCATCCATGTCTTCCAACACCAACCTCTCATAATGGCTTTGAGCTGTTCCTTGTTTGTCTAAGGGATGTGCTGTTACATGGCTCAGCCACAATTTTTTAGCTTTGTCGCTTTCAGTAGCATTGGTAATCATCGGCCACACATCTTTGATGTAATCTTCACTACTTTCTTCTGATCTTTTCTCTCTAACTAAGGTCTTGATCTTTTTGTACTCACGGAAAACATCAGCTTCAGGGCTGGACGCCATGGGTTGTTCAGACATTTTCCCTACGGGCTTGCTTGTGGAGCGCGTGCTGACGGCAGTGGAAGTTTTTCCTCTTCTTCCTCGTCCGACAGCTCTTCAACCTGTCGCTCGATCTCTTGTGCATACTTGTATGCGGCTTTCTTTAGTCTTCTTAACATCACATCATGCACGACTCCAACATAAGCGGTTCTGAACTTGCTGGTCAGGGGCTGATAAGTTGCTAGGGTGTGGTAGGATGGCATCATTAGGATGTTGGCACATTCCCCAACTGTTGCTTTTATGAGTTCGACTTTGTCTTCCAGGCGGTCAGCCCATACAGCCGGGATGTGATAGTCTCTTGGATTTCTGCTTTAGTCTGGGCAATCCATTGAGGGATGTCCCCCTTCTGCCTTACGATGTAGGGGGTAATAGTTGGTCCTTGGCTGGGTTCAGCATGTTTTTGGTCTTGCTCTTGTTCTGACTCGTTGCCCTCTTCTTCACTCTCTGTTTCTGCCGTTAAGTCATAAGTTAGTACCTCTGAGTCAGTTCTGTGGTCTTTCGTTTGCTCCGGTCTGCCATACTCACTACACTCTTCAAGCAAACTCTCTTTGTCGTCATCTTGGATGGCTCGAAGCTTTTCTTTGAAATGGGTCATCTTTCTGGTCTCTATTTCATAATCTTTCAGTCTTGCAGTGGCTCTGGCATTGGGGTTTGTGAGGTACCCGTTCAGTCCAGACTCACTGGAAACCATCTTTACAATCGGGTCATATTTTTCGGATGGACTGTACAGTGACACCAGTTTCCCCAGTCCCCACACTTCAAGGAACCCTGTCCACCAACGTAACCATCGACTAATGTCTTCCTTCTTCTGGACTGCCTTGGGGCATGGTACCACAACCAGTCTAAATCCATGTTTTATCTCTGAACAATAGTATACTTCATCTCTTTGGAGTTGGTTAGTTAGCTGACTCACCAGTGTCTCCTCTGATTGCTCTTGGTTGAATAAGAGGAACATTTTCTTTACGGATGAAGCCCATGTTGAATATCCGTCCCCACCTAGCAGCACCTCAGTAGGGAAGCGGTGTAGCTCTAACTGTGTTGATGTCGGTACTTCGGTTGACGGGAGTGGTCCTTCAGCTCCCCGCTCCGTCGGTTCCTGTGTTTCAATCTCTTCGTCCATCGCTATGTCTTTGTCGTCTCGAGTTGTCCGTCTCCAAAGCCTCTCGAGGTACCTTCGAGTAGGGATGGGTTCAGACTATTTGGCTACTAGCTTTACTGTCTGGTCTGGTCAGTTACCCTCAATAAAGCCCTATCCTCACCTGCACGCTATGCAGTTACTGCGAGGGTTGTGACTGATGGCCCTATCAGTCACAGACAACCTTACTCCCTTTCAGGCTGTCGGTCCGGGGTGCTCAGGCAGAGACGTCCTTCTGCTGAGCATCCTTCTTCTGGGGCCCCTTTATCTCTGTCAGGGTCCCTGTTCGGGCGCCACCTTTCGTTGTCCGATGAGCTAACCCCTCCCTCCTACTTCCCTATGTCTAAGGGGATTGCTCAATCCATCCAGCTCCATCCAACGGGTCCGGACTTCCCTAAACCTGAAAAGTCTTACTAAGCAGGTTCACTGAAAGTTCTGTTTAAGCTGGTGTCGGGAAATGACTCGCCTAGCCTCTGACAGCCTACATCCAGAAGTCTCGCCCTTCTTCAACCGGAGGTCTGGACGACTGAGTAGCCAACCGCAGTCAGTTCACAGTCCGACAGTCACTCTGTGTTAACGGCTGCTCATTCCCTAATATTACAACTGGCTCTTGGTATATGGGCTAGGTTAATTTTAGTGACTCGGCACGAGCCCCAAGGGCGTTGTTTTAACAAACTTGGCTAAGGCAACCTATAAAAACCTCCTATAATTTCTTAGAACCAGGCAACAAGACTTTTTACCACCAATGAAAAACCAAAAATAAGGTGACTCAAATAATTGAATGTCCACGATTTAACTAGAATTTTATATGCTTTCTTTAATTAGTAACGCTTTTGCAGGGGTCAGTAACAGCTTAAATTCAGCAACACAATAAATTCAATAATAGAAATAAATCAATCAACTCAACCTGTCTTTCCCTGATGCTGAAACTAGTGAGTTTGGAGAGGCTTTGAAGACGGAGGCTCGTCCATGCACCCGATGGAGCTGTTCCTTCGGGTAACAACGAGTGGTTTCTTGAGGGGGATACGACTTGATCTTCAGTTTTCCTCCTTTAAGTGACAGGCTCTGATGCTCCAGGCTTCGATGGTTAAACAGAAACTTTGCTGTCATATGTCTCAGGGGACAATGGCTTCCAGAGGCTGAAGAGTTGTAGGAAACCCCGGGGACATAATTGAGGTTGATTCAGGACTTCCAGGAGCCTGAGCCTTGGAGCAATCAGCTGTTCACCGATCAAGTTCACTTCTGTTGTCTGGATAAAAAGGCTGTAGATGAAATCAGATTCTTAATTTTGAGGCACAGTCCTTCAGGGCTCACGGGTTGATCCTCTTTTTAATGCAGTCGATCAGCAGGGCTGTGTCTCTGGTACTTCTTCCATCTAAGCATCTTTTTCTCCGTCCGATCTTGTTCACTGGTCTTCTGCGAGGAAACAACCCCGTTCCTTCCTTCAGCTTTGTCTTTTATAGTGCTTGACGCTTTCACCAGTCAGCTCCTTATTAGGCTTTCCAGTTATTGCTCAACCTATTCAGCTCAACTTCTTGGTTATTGCACAATACTTTAGTCATGGTCATTGTGACCTACTGGTTCCTGTTTTTTCGGCCTTGGAGCTTGTTGTAGTCGCATCCTCCCTTCCTCCCGTGTCCTTTAAAGGTTCTCTGTCAGCATACAGCTGGCTCTTGTAACTCTTAGTCATCCTGTACTTCTCTCCTTAATCTGCTCAGTCTTAAACTTTACACAGTATCACACATTCCATTCTCAGCTTTATACATTTACTTTAAGACACAGTTATAAAAGCATCACTTCATTCTTTTTATCCATCGCTAATAATCAACATTATATCTTTCATATATGGTTGATTGAGAATTTTAAACCTTAATGTTTTGTATTTATTATCAGTTCTCAATCATATTTCAATCATTTGTGTTTTAACTTGAAAATCAAAGATTACTCGTTTCATTTATTACTTATAAAAGAATGGAAAATCATCATAATTTCTTTGGATACACTTGTTTATAGTTCTGCAAAAGATAAGACAGTTAATATTTATCTCCACACAGGCCTCTCCAGTCCTCTCAGCTCCTGAATATGAGAACATGCCCGTTTCACTCTGCACTGCTTCAACTATATTTTTTAATAATTGTTGCATGGATTACACAGAAATATATCTTTGTAATTTTTCTGGATTTAACTGTAAGTACTTCATGAATGCTGCATGGATTACATGGAATGATCTCACCTGATTTTGACAACCCACGCCAGTCTGGGTGGTCGTTATTCTTCTCTCGTTTCAACTTATGCATCTGTTTCAGACCTGGACATAAGAACACCAAGCCTGACGCTCTCTCTCGGCAGTTCGCCACAGAAGATTCTGTGGAGGAACCTATATCCATCATACCGCCCGGTTGGACTATAGGAGCACTCAGATGGGAGATAGAGGACATTATCCTGAGGGCACAACAGCAGGAACCTGACCCTGGCACTTGACCACCTAACCACATCTATGTTCTGTCTCAAGTACGTCGTCGACTTATTGATTGGCTTCATTCAGCTAAGTTTTCAGCTCATCCTGGTGTGAGCAGAACCATTGCGTTAGTACAAAGAAGTTTTTGGTGGCCCAGCTTACACAAGGATGTAAAGGAATTCGTTCAGGCATGTGCTACTTGTGCCAGAAACAAGCCCAGCAATCAACCGCCGGCAGGCCTACTCCAACCACTCAGCATCCCAAATCGCCCCCTGATCCCACATTGCTTTGGATTTCGTTACTGGACTGCCTTTGTCTTCAGGTATGACTACAGTACTCACGATTGTTGATCGCCTCTCTAAAGCTTGTCATCTCATCCCCCTCAGGAAAATCCCATCAGCCCTTCAAACTGCAAAACTTCTCACTAAACATGTTTTTCGACTTAATGGGATCCCTCAGGATATTCTTTCGGATCGAGGACCACAGTTCATCTCTCAGGTTTGGAAACAGTTTTGTTTGGCTCTAGGAGCCAAAGTCCCACTAACTTCAGGTTTTCATCCACAGTCCAATGGCCAAACCGAAAGACTAAATCAACAACTGGAATCCACGCTACGTTGCCTTACCTTCACAAATCCTACAGATTGGTGTGCTTACCTGCCCTGGGTTGAGTACGCCCTAAATTCCCACGTTTCCTCGGCAACTGGTCGTTCCCCTTTTGAAGTGTCTCTCGGTTATCAGCCACATTTGTTTGCTGCTGACGAAAGGGACATCAGGGTTTCATCGGTTCATCGACACATTCAACGCTGTAAATCCATCTGGACTACCACTATCCAGACCCTGCATCGCACTGCTGACCAGAACAAATGCTTTGCTGACCGAAAACGCCGACCGGCACCGGATTACCAGCCGGGGCAGAAGGTATGGTTGTCAGCACGGGACATACCACTGAAATCTATGTCTAAGAAACTCTCGCCTCGTTTCATTGGCCCCTACGAGATTGAGTCTGTGATTAGTCCATCTGCTGTTCGCCTTCGTCTACCTGCAAGTCTTCGTGTTCATCCTACGTTCCATGTGTCACAACTCAAGCCGGTGGTCTCTAGTGACTGTAGTGAGCTAAGTGTTTCCTGGTTTAACTTTGTTTCGTGGATTTCGTTCTCTGCTTCGTTTTCGTCTGGATCTCCGACCAAGCTGGCAGTTTTGCTGCAACCTTCATCTCCCGGACCCAGTACTAAGCGCAACCTGTCCACCCTCCACCGCAAGTATCAGCACAAGGAAACAGCCTCACCTTTCTCCAAGCACAATTAAGTCACTGCCTAATAATCAACTAAGTTTACTGGACTTCAACAACCCGAGACCCGAATCCCTCCATCCCTGGCGACCTGACCACATCCATTCAGTAAGCCGTTTATGTTTCCTTCCCGAAATTTCTTGGTTTTTGCCATCTACGTGTGTTCCCTGTATTTACCAAAAACATTTATATTCATAGTTCAGCTGTTATTATGTTGTTAACAATGCAGCAGACCTTCCTGTTTCAAGATTTAGATGTTTTAAGATTTGAAGGAAGCGGTTTCCCACAGGAAGCTTAGCAAAGCGATTCCTGCAGGTTCGTAAATTATGATTAATGCCAGGCCTTGGTGTGCACCTTCTGTAGCTATCTTCCTTATAGACCCTTAATAAGACCGTTCAGTTCAGTGGGGATTTCACAAGGTCCATGTTGATCACAAGTGGCCCTGCTCTGGCACAGTCCTTTTATGATAGAGAGCAGGAGGGGTCTCCCATCTCCCCAAACTCTAATATACAAGACCTGCTCCTTTTGAAATTGACTTTGACCTCTGCCACACTTGCAATGGACTAGTGCTCTCAACTGTATGGGATTTCTGATTTCTCTCCTCTGTTCATTTCGCTCTCTTATCAGCCCCATTCTGTTTTTTTTTGTTGCCTGTGATATCAGTAATGAATGTAAACTCCTGAGAACATGCTGTTTTACATATGAAGCCATGTTCTTCAAAAAATCTAATTAAAAAATGAAAAGTCTTAATAACATTGAGATTGTGATTAATTATAATATACATACAAATGCCCATTTCTAACAGCCCAAATTTTACATCACACTGTATAGATTAATGTGTTGCACACTTATTTTTGTCATGTTTTATTGTTGACTCTGTGTGTGTGCGTATTCACTTCTCTTAATATCGTTTTTGGTAAGACAGGTAATAAATCATGATCCGAATGTGGACATGGCTGTATGAAACCTCACACCCTTGCTGCCTCCTCAGGCTACCACTGCCCTATACCAGCCAAACCACCGTCACATTTCACATGCACTCTAATCAACAGGGGAAAGTGCAAATGGATTAATACAGTTAGATGCCTAATGCCCCAGATTATGGAGCACAGCAGCCTAATATGAAAGGTGTGAATTGCTTTAGGAGCAAGATTGGAAAAGTGGTTGATAAATCGCAGGTTCTTTAAAAAAAAAAACAAAAAAAAAAACTGATGCTGTCAGGATTTACAACTTGAACCCACCTAAAAATGACAGCTGGAAACATGGGCAAAGACGGCAATTATTTATCAAACTAGCTTTTACATACTATGTAAAAATGTCAAAGTGTAGTTACTTTTTAATTCAATGTATAGCTGCCAAAGTTCTCCTTGGAAAGTGATTACAGCTACTTTTATGCCTGCTCCTGCACAATTGAGTCTTTTCTTTTTGGAACACGACAACGAAACAAAGAATAGAGTCCTCCTTTGTGTACCTGTTCTTGCCTCTAGGAGACATGCAGATGCTTTGTGTAAAGAGCGGAGCAGATTAACACTTCATTACCATGGTAGATTGTTTAACGAAGACACTTGGGGAACAGAGAGGCAGCTGGATTATGACCAAGCCATGTTTTCCATTTAGGCAGGATTATTACTTTAGAGTGCACACCTCACATTGGGAATATGACTTAAAAACCGAGGAGAACATCAATTGGATAATCATCTTACATCACACTATCTTTCTTCTCAGGTCTGAACTTATAGAAAACTTTGGCTTCTTGTAAGAGTGTGGCATTTAAAAGAAAACTTATCTGTACTTTGAATTTTTTAAAGTCAGTTGAACAGCACAACATTTAGCACTATATAGGTTTGATTACACACATCCATTACTCATTGGAAGGATGTTATGAAATACTCACCAACTACAATAGAAATTGTAGGTTTTGTATAATTCAAAGGGGTTGGGAAACAGTCACTCCACAATATTGTTTGCTACATTGTGTGTGACAACATGATCTTACAGTAAACTATGATCAATATTTAGAAAATGGCTGTTAAAGAAGATTGGAGGGGAGCTCCTGCCTTGAGTGGAGGACTTCAAGTATCTCAGGGTCTTGTTCACAAGTGAGGGGAGAATGGTGCGGGACATCGACAGACGGATTGGTGTGACCGCCACAGTAATGAGAACCCTGTGCCGGTCCACTATGGTGAAGAGAGAACTGAGCCGAAAGGCGAAGCTCTCCATATACAAGTCCTTCTACGTTCCTACCTTCACCTATGGGCATGAACTTTGGGTTATGACCAAAAGAAGAAGATCCCGGATAAAAGAAATTAGCTTCCTCTGCAGGGTGGCCAGGCATACTCTTAGAGATAGGGTAAGGATCTAGGGCATCCTGGAGCAGCTCGGGGTAGGCCTACTCTGCTGCTCCTCCACATCAAGAGGAGTCAGTTGAACTGGTTTGGGCATCTGTTTATGAGGTGTTCCAGGCACCTCCCACTGGGAGGAGTCCTAGGGGAGCCCAGGCCATGCTGGAGGAACAATGTTTCTCTGCAGGCCTGGGGACACCTCGGGCTTTCCCCAGAGGAGCTGGAGGAGGTGTCTGGGAAAGGGATGTCTGGGCATCTCTGCTCAGACCTCTGCCCCCGCAACTCGTCCTGGATAAGCAGAAGACGACAAGTATGAGTATGAGTCCTGGCAAAGCAGGTAGAAACTGAAACATGGTGAGTGTAAAAAAGCGCCATGGTAGCAAATAGGTTTGATGGTGTTTCATAAGGTATGAAATGACCAAAATTGCAAAGATATAAAATTGCAAAGGGGTGAAATGACCAGCACCCAAATTGCATAAACCTTATACAACAAAAAGAATAAAAATACAAAAAATCCTCTTAGAAAGAAAGAAGCAGCAAAAGAGAAAACAGGTGAACTAGAAGTAGCCTCTGAATAATAACGCAGAAGGCAGAAGGAAAAAAGAAGACTGACAAAAAACTGACTTTATATTAAAGGGAGCCTGTGTTACAAAAAGATAAAATATACCAAAGTATGCTTTCTTCGCTATGGGATATGGGTGCACTATATCAGGAAAATATATAATTGCAATGCTAATGCTAAAAGTTGTGATAACCATCAATTACCTTTAACCAACATCCAACTTATGTTTTTTTTTAATAATTCCACAATGTCTCCACCAATCTCAGTGACCTTTAGTACGTCAGCTAAAAAATACATATCAGATGTAGGCATTAAGGTCAGTTAGGAGTCCATCTAACTGAACAAACACATGATCAGAGTATGAATGCACTAATCTTGCATGGTATGACATAATGTATCAAAACACTCATTTGCCTTTGCAATATTGCATCTACTGATGCTGCTATAACGACTGTAGTTCAATACACAGTGCCATCAATGCACATTTTAGAGTGGGTCTTTATTAAGAAGGTTTGTGGCCTTTTAAAGAACAAACTAAAATATAAAGAAGTTCATTAAGGCAGCAATCTAAAAAAAAAAAAACAACACAGCAGCGGTGCTGGGTAACACATTGAAAGACAAAGAGGTGTTAAAAAAATATTATGGAGATTCCACATTTAAAAGAGAATGCTTCCTGTGCTATACATGCACATCTTAGGGTCTTCAGCTGGAAAGTTTGCAGCCAGCTGTATCCCTTATTCAGATTGATGAGGCTAATATATTAGTTGTAAAACTCTTGGAGATGACATGTTGATTATGTGACCTCACTGCAATGCTAACAAATTTGTGATGGTGCAATTATGTTTCTATTGCTTCAATCCATTTTTTCAATTATGCAATTTTTGTGAAAAAACTACAACTGTTTGTTGCATCTTAACTTAAGGAATGTAGTGGCTGAAATATATCAGAGGGCCTTAAAATGCTATAAATTTGATGCAGACAAACATTTATCTACTTAGACAGTAATACCATATTTGTATATTGTGACATATACAGAATATTTTTCAAAAAGGTACAACAGTTTTAAAAATGCATACCGCCAAAACTAATCTGCAGTTCCCATCTAGGCTGTAGACATGTTTCCCTGACACTCAGCGCATATTAGACAAATCAGTGATGGCTTTGAATGGTCCTAAAATTCTGTCAGAGATTAATGTACCTTGTTGAGGGTTTGATGACTGTCACCTTCTAAAAGAAAAATACATTAAGCAACATCATGCCGCTGTGGATGCGCCATAAAGTGGCTTTATTGTATTCGGAGCAAAGCGAGGAAATGAGAATAGAGATGAAGTCCAAAGGCAGCGGCAGGAAATGAGATCTGTTTGTCCTCTGTGGCACCAGGTACTTCATCAAACCTTTCTATCTGAGAAATATATTATATATGTTACACCACCTGTGAGCGCTTGGAAAAGCTGAGCATGACTATGAAAAGACATCCTGAAATGACAGCAAAAAAACGTGTAATTATTTATTGTCTCATTGGGATCCCATCAAAGATCAGACACAACACATTAAGACAAATTTATAAAAGGTTGATCAAAAAGAGGTGTGCAATGGCCTTATATTGACTCACATCCATTTTTCCTTAATGTTCCATTCACCCATGAAAGCACTGGTTATGCAACACTGTTCTAAACGTTATTACCTTGAAAGATAATTCTCTAATTACAATTCATTTAACAAACCTTAATAGCTGCACCTTCCCACTTAGTATTTTGAATGAATGAACAAATCAATCAATCAACCAATCAATCAATCACTGAATCAATGAATGAATAGTCTTCATTGCCACTGTCACAAGTACAACAAAATAAAAAAGCTATCTGGTTAGTGCACAGAAAAATAAACAAGTTATATACAACAGAAACAGATGTCGTTTGTCAAAAAAATAAAATCAAAAAGCACATGTACAAACATTCATATTGATTGATCTATTCTATTCTCAAACTGTTTTTTAATCTGCTTGTCTTTGTCTGTGGCTTCTGTCTGACAGTAACAGTTCAAACAGAGCGTAACCCGGATGAAATCTGTCCTTTATGATGTTATGGGATTTTTTGGAGACAGTGGGAACTGTGAAGTTCTTCAAGTGTGGGGGAGAGGGCAGCCAACTATCTGTTGGGCCGCGTTAATGAGCCCCTGGAACGCTCTCCTCTGAGGTACTGATGCAGTAGGTCATTATACTCTCAATAGAACACAGATAGAAGGACACCAGCAATCCAGAGACTGCTGGTGGTTACTTCTCCTAAGCACCCTCAGTAAGTGCAGTCTCGGCTGGGCCTTTTTAAACAGCTCAGAGGTGTTCACGCTCCAGGCCAGATCCTCCTCTATGTGGACTCCAAGGAAGAGGAAGTGAGCCACACAGTCTCCACTGATGGTCAGTGGTGGAATATCTGTTTTCTTTTTACTATAGTCAAATTTTCATCTCCTTGGTCTTGGATATGTTGAGAAGCAAGTTGTTCTCTGTGCCCCATGCTGTCAGCCACTCCACCTAGTCTCTGTTGGTGAACAGAGACTAGGTGAACTGTTGGTGAACTCATCACCCCAGATGAGCCCCACCACTGCAAACTTGACAGCAGTGTTCTTGTGGTGTGTGGGGCTGCAGTCGCAGGTGTAGAGGGTAGGGTGTAGAGCAAGGGGCTCAACACACAACCCTATGGAGAGCCATTGCTGACGACCGAAGATATATGTTGACTCAGTTAACCCTCTGGCTAGGACCTGACAGGAAGATGTGGATCCACATGCAGGTGGAGTATGGCAGTCCAATATCCTTTCAGTTTCCCTATCTGTGATGTGATGTGAGCCCTTACAAGATGTTCAAAGGATTTTATGACCACCGCTGTCAGTGCAACTGGCTGGTAGTCGTTAGGGCTGGAAATGTGGGACCTCTTGGGCAGGGGGATAATTGTGGATTTCAGACAGGTGGAACTGTGGATTGGGACAGGGAAAAGTAGAAAATCCTGGTAAGGACTCCTGCAATCTGGTCAGCACAGTCCCTCAGCACCTATCCGGGGACATTGTCAGTTCCAGGAGATATTCTCAGTTTTTACAGCCCACAGGGGGTCCTCGATCCTCTTCCAATGGTCCAACTCGGCCTTTCTGATGCCTCTCTTCGGGTTTGCTCGAGGTGTGCTGTGGATACCCTTATTGTTTGACCTGAAGGTGTTGTTTATCTCCTTCAGCAACTGATGGACCTCTCTGGTAACATAGAATACTGTCTGTGAACACCTTCTGGACTGGAACTTGAAAAATCTCAGAGTTGGTCCTGTCAAAGTAGTTCTGCAGCTGCTAAGATGCATCATTGTGCCAAGATGTGACAGATGTGATTTAGTGATGGTAAAGGAGGTGAGCATAGGGAGGAATTAAAATCAAGGAAAAGTGGTCAGACTTGTTCACTGTGGTACTGCCCTTGCCTTATAACCCAGCTTGATGCTGTCCACTGTTTTAGCCCCTCTGGTAGGACACTTTACATGCTGGTGGAATTTGGGGAGCACTGCCTTTAAGTCTGAATGACTTTTAAAGTCAGGGGCATCAGGGGCTCCATCCGTCTAAGTCATTGTGTCCTTGGGCAAGACACTTCAAATGCCTTGCCTGCTGATGGTGGTCACAGGGCCCGGTGGCACCGTTTGTATGGCAACCTCAATTCTGTCAGTTTACCGCAGTGTAGCTGTGGCTACAATGTAGCCTACCAAAGTCAGTGTGTGAATGGGTGGATGACTGATTGTAGTGTAAAGCGCTTTGGGGTCCTCGGACTTGATAAAGAGTTACACAAGTGCAGGCCATTTACCATTTAAAGTCCCCAGTTATATTGTGCACAGCATCAGGATGCGCAAGGCTGCTATGTCTGACAACCAAGCTACCATTAGCATACAGTGGGATATTAACAACAGTTACCAAGAGTACAATGAACTCTCTCGGGAGATAGATGGGCCTGCATTTAACAGTGAAATACACCAGGTCCGAGGAGCAGTTGCTTCTACAATAGCTGTATTAGTACACCAGCAGTTATTAATATACACACGCATCCCCCCTCCTCTGCTCTTACCTGAGTCCCGTGTCCTGTCCTGGCCCTGCAACAGTCTCACGATGTTGTTTGTTGCTATCTGAAGCCTCGTTCACCCATCTGGTTATGAGAAGAAGGCTTCTGAGCTGTGCTCTGTGTGTCTGTCTCCTTAGCCTAGAAAAGCATCAGCTCTAAAGCCTCGCTTCTCCTTCCTCTCACGGCACCACCTTCGTCTCACCACCATGGAGATGGTAATCCACGGAGATCCGGGACTTCTATTTTTGTCTGTCGGGATTTAAGGCCGGGCTTAAAACTTTCCTTTTTGATAAAGCTTATAGGAGCCTTATAGGAGCCTTCCTCCCTCCATGTTGGATGGAGTAAGGGGGAGTCAGGTTTAGCCTAAACCAGCTCAGTTATGGTTGAGGTGCAAACACACCCTCCATTTCTGCTACCTGTAAGACCCCTTCTCTTTTCCAATGGTTATAATCAGTCTGACAGAGAGAGTAATCCCAATGCTTGTGGTTTTTAGTATAACAATGACCATCAGTGGGACCCTTTGTGGGGTGCCTTGAAACGACATTGCTGAAAATAAGCGCTGTTTAACTAAAATAATCTGAACTGAAACTTTCTGTGTAGTTATGCTGCAATAGGCTTAGGCTGCTGGAGGACATAATGACCCCTTTCACCCTCTTCGCTACATTCTCACACTACTCTCCAATCTTGCATTATTTGCTGTTATTTCAGCTTTTACCTTTATTCTCTCTCTTTTTTCTTCCTAGAAGCTACACCTGGCCTGACTCTATGTCTACCTGTGACACCTTTCTGGAGAGGGGCATCGTCCGAGCTTCTGCTGGCAACAACTTAATGCTCACCCTCTACCGATGATCCACATGGCCCCGTCTTTCAGTGTTTAACCCTTTCTGTCTCCTAGATATGGCGATTGACTGAGCTTTTACTGTGACTAACTGTATGTGCTCTTTCAGACTCTAACCTTGAAAACTAGCTCAGAGTTTATATGTTCTTTCTTTCTAGGTGAAACGACTAAAGGAGCTACCTCCATTAACATTTACTTTTCCTTCCCATAGAAAGTACTCCTGAATCAGTGCTTCTTTGTTCTCTTTGTGTCTCTGCTCTGTTCTCTCTAACCCCCAGTCGGTCGTGGCAGATGGCCGCTCACACTGAGCCTGGTTCTGCTGGAGGTTTCTTCCTGTTAAAAAGGGAGTTTTTCCTCTCCACTGTCGCTACATGCATGCTCAGTATGAGGGATTGCTGCAAAGTCAACGCCAGTGACTGTCCACTGTCTCTACATGCTCATCTGGGAGGAGGGAATGCTGCAAGTCACTGACTGGATGCAATCTGCTGAGTTTCCTTAGACAGAAAAACTTTTTATCCAATTTGAATACATAACTAACTCTGACTGCACTGTTCAATGGTTAGGATTAATTGTAATGTATGTACCTGACTTTTGTGAAGCGCCTTGAGACAACGTGTTGTGAATTGGCGCTATATAAATAAAACTGAATTGAATTGAATTGTGTATTTTGAGAAACTCAGCTGTAACATGCAATCAAAGCTCCTATTTTAAAGAGATCATGCCGACTGTAGATGTTGTTTGCTCCAAAGAATCAAACAAGAAACGATGCACATATAAGCAAGCATTTAAAGCACTGACCAGGAAAGCCTAGAGCCACTGCAATTGTGTGCGTCGCCAATCTCGCTTGTATGCAACACATTAATATGTTAATGTGTTTGTATATACATGAGTCATATATGTGTAATGCAGTCTGTCTTTATTCCCTTTCCATTTTTCAATTCCTCTTGTTTCTCATAGGACAAAAAAGGGGGAGGAAGACTGTAATGTTTAAAGTGGGCCATCAGTCAACCTTCATGGAGTTTTCTCGTCCTGTAGGAATCTCATTATCAACAACCACTGGCACGTCGGAGACAAAAAAGAAAGTGCCTTCTGTATATGTGCACGAATAATAGAGTCTAGGTTTTGTGCTGATGTGTATAACATCAAAACCAACAAAAAAACAAGGGAAGACAATAAACAGATTGTAAACTATGTGTAATCCTGTTCAAATGTACTTAATAAAAAACTATTTCTTCATCATCCTTTAGAATAGAGAACTTATAACATGGGCTTTTATTTCACAGTTGATGGTTCGATGCTTTTAACTGCTATGAACATCCAGTGAATGTTGAACTTATTGTGGTTTTCTTATGGCCTTCGCAAGGACAACACATAGTTTCAGGAGTTGAGGATGCTGTTCTCCCAGACTAGTGATGATTCAACTCACAAAACACTGCAAACCAGGAAAAAAACCTTTCCACTTGTAACCTTTTTATATGATCCTGGTACAACTGACAATTGCCAAAATATCAGCACAAATGTTGTTTATAAGTACAGTATAGACCAAAAGTTTGGACACACCTCATTCAGAGTTTTCTTTATTTTCATGACTATGAATATTGTAGCTTCAAATTGAAGGCATCAAAACTATGAATTAACACATGTGGAATTATATACTGAACAAAAAAGTGTGAAACAACTGAAAATATGTCTTATATTCTAGGTTCCTCAAAGTAGCCACCTTTTGCTTTGATTACTGCTACGCACACTCTTGGCATTCTGTTGATGAGCTTCAAGAGGTAGTCACCTGAAATGGTTTTCCAACAGTCTTGAAGGAGTTCCCAGAGATGCTTAGCACTTGTTGGCCCTTTTGCCTTCACTCTGCGGTCCAGCTCACCCCGAACCATCTTGATTGGGTTCAGGTCCGGTGACTGTGGAGGCCAGGTCATCTGGCGCAGCACCCCATCACTCTCCTTCTTGGTCAAATAGCCGTTACACAGCCTGGAGGTGTGTTTGGGGTCATTGTCCTGTTGAAAAATAGATGATGGTCCAACTAACGCAAACCGGATGGAATAGCATGCCGCTGCAAGATGCTGTGGTAGCCATGCTGGTTCAGTATGTCTTCAATTTTGAATAAATCCCCAACAGTGTCACCAGCAAAGCACCCCCACACCATCACACCTCCTCCTCCATGCTTCACGGTGGGAACCAGGCATTTAGAGTCCATCCGTTCACCTCTTCTGCGCTGCACAAAGACACGGTGGTTGGAACCAAAGATCTCAAACTTGGACTCATCAGACCAAAGCACAGATTTCCACTGGTCTAATGTCCATTTCTTGTGTTCTTTAGCCCAAACAAGTCTCTTCTGCTTGATGCCTGTCCTCAGCAGTGGTTTCCTAGCAGCTATTTTACCATGAAGGCCTGATTCACACAGTCTCCTCTTAACAGTTGTTCTAGAGATGTGTCTGCTGCTAGAACTCTGTGTGGCATTGACCTGTTCTCTAATCTGAGCTGCTGTTAACCTGCAATTTCTGAGGCTGGTGACTCGGATTAACTTATCGTCCGCAGCAGAGGTGACTCTTGGTCTTCCTTTCCTGGGTCGGTCCTCATGTGAGCCAGTTTCTTTGTAGTGCTTGATGGTTTTTGCGACTGCACTTGGGGACACTTTCAATGTTTTCCCAATTGGTTGGACTGACTGACCTTCATTTCTTAAAGTAATGATGGCCACTCGTTTTTCTTTACTTAGCTGCTTTTTTCTTGCCATAATACAAATTCTAACAGTCTATTCAGTAGGACTATCAGCTGTGTACTCTATCCACCTCCTGCACAACACAACTGATCCCCATTTATAAGGCTTGAAATCCCACTTATTAAACCTGACAGGGCACACCTGTGAAGTGAATACCATTTCAGGTGACTACCTCTTGAAGCTCATCAACAGAATGCCAAGAGTGTGCGTAGCAGTAATCAAAGCAAAAGGTGGCTACTTTGAGGAACCTAGAATATAAGACATATTTTCAGTTGTTTCACACTTTTTTGTTCAGTATATAATTCCACATGTGTTAATTCATAGTTTTGATGCCTTCAGTGTGAAGCTAAAATATTCATAGTCATGAAAATAAAGAAAACTCTTTGAATGAGAAGGTGTGTCCAAACTTTTGGTCTGTACTGTATATGCAAAGATTTCTTGCTATTTTAAATTAAGTTGATCTTCAGCTGTTCCAAATAGGGCTAAGCTAGTTATGTAAAACAGGTTAATGCTGGCTGCACTGCAAGAGACTGTTGTAGCAAAACCTTTAACGCACAATTTGTTGTGTGATTTCATTGCGTTTACCTCTACTACACTATGTATTATGATTATAAAATCCAAAATAATTGCTAAAGCTGATGCGGCATACTTTTTCACTGGTCAATGGTTTTGACTCAAAGTTAGGTGCTGCAAATTAATAGTGTTTTACAGTTTCTAGCTTCTACATCTTTGCTACATAATGTATTTTTTAAGTAGCAGAGGACAGACTGTTATCAATGACAATACCTATGTTTTATAATATTCAGTCTAGTTGCAAAGGGATTACTGTCGATTATCGAAGGCCTTCAACTAAAGCTTTCTGCGTTGATAAGTAAAGACAATATCTTAATCATCATTTCTGTCTGTGTTTTAGTTTGCTATTGTGTGATCAAATTTGACCAACTGGTAATAAAAATGGGCCTGATTTTACACCAGATAATTCCTGTAAATACTGCACTCCATTATCTACAGTGTTGTATGCATTATTAGTACAAGTGATTAGTCAAGTTTATAATCAAATGTAATTTTGTAATGTTTTCACATCCGGCATTATGCCTATTTTGTAATTGTAATCTGACCTGCTTTTTTTTTAAATAATTTAAATTGTTTAACTGTTAGAACTCATTACTTTATAACAGCTTTTGTTGAGTAAAATCAGTGAATTTAGGGCTGGGAACATGTTCTGTGCTGTTTAGACTGTTCTTTATTGCTTACACTACAACAAACGCAAGTCATTTCTCTGCAAATCGCCCAAAATGGTTTCCATATTGGGTGAAGCAAAAGACTGTAATGAGCTCAAAAATACCACAACAGGAGGGGTGTGGGCCTTGGGTTATATTGGAATAAATTCTTAATAACTGGTAAATTTATTAAAATGACCCATGTACCATCCCCATTAAATCACCAAACGTGCTGTTGCTTGTCATATGACTGCATTAGCACTCAGACAGACTAATAGCCAAGCTGACCACCATGTGTGCTTCTGAGCAATGTTAATTAAAAGGTTAAAACAACTTGTGGTTGCGTTGTGTACGTAAATGGCTGAAAAAGTCAGATAAACTCTTGTGTTAAGATGGAAATTATATTTCTGAGCCAACTGAGGAGGAAGAAACAGGCACTGGTGCTATCTTAATAACTCTCCACCCAGACACCACAAAATGTATGCAATTTGTGGTCATTGTTTTAATTTTCAGAGTAAGTTTGAAAGGTAAAAATGGCAGGAATTTTCTTCCAGTGTATTTTAAACTCATTCTGTCAGTCTCATACTGGGAGCGGTTTTGTCAACACATGACTTACAATATATGTTTTCTTCTCCAGGGTACAGGTCTGCCTAGATGGGAGAGCATTTTGACAGAAGTCAAAGGCTTATCAGGACTGCCTTATCTCCTTCAGACAGTATGCAAACAGCAAAGAAGCAGGAGAGACTGAACAACAGAAAGTGGCACAGGGAAAAAAAACAGAGAAGGAAAGAAAGAGAGAGCGAGAGAGAGAGAGAGCGAGAGAGAGCGAGAGAGAGAGCGAGAGAGCGAGAGAGAGAGAGAGAGAGAGAGAGAGAGAGAGAGAGAGATGGAAACAGCCACAGGTCATAAAAGCCACAGGGCTACTGGTCGTGTCAGATTCACACCCCTGCAAGGGTCACGCTGTCATAAAGCACACAGCTGGGGGACTCACCTTAATCGGAGGAACAAAGTTACCTCAAATTTTTAGTTTCTACTTTCACCTGACCTAAAACGTGTTTTGTTCAGTCCTGAAATTTAATGTTGCAGTCGGAAAACTCCTATATGTCAGTACTTTGTATGTTTTTTGTCAAAATTTTCATTAGTGATAAACATCTTTTTTCACCCACATTGCTGCTTTTCATAGTTTCTAGATAACTGCACTGTAATGTGCCTGGGCTAATATACAATAATAAATGATGCGGTCTGCCTTTGTAATGAAAAGTCAAAATTATAAAAACAAATGACCCTGACAGCAAGAATGACTTCTAAAATTGCTGACTCTAGGTATCACATTGCAGCAATGCTTGCTTCATTAAGCAGAGAAGGTGAGATCTTCAGTTAGGAAACTGGCACACAGATCTGAATGAGGAAGTTGGCAAAGGTCAGTCTCAAACTTGCTGATATGCAGGTGAAAGCAAAATGTCTTACCAACAATTGTAAGAAAAAGTACAAAACTGTTCTGACAACTGAACAAAGGGGCTATAAAAACGTTCTTGTCTAAGAGCAAAAAACACAAACTTCTCAGACATTCTCATTGCATCAGTTATTAGTGTGTTTGGCAGCTCACAACAAACTTTTGCTGCGTGTCATCCCTTCAACTTTTTCTAATTTCACTCATTCATTACAGTTAAATCGAACACTCTAAAATCCAGAAATCTTTTTAAAATGATTTTTGGGTCCATCCAGTTATTTTCTATACCAGCCTAATTCTGTTGAGGGTTGTTGAATAGATGTTTGCCTGTTTCCTAAGATCAACAAAGGTCAATCTCACCATTGCTTTTCCTGTCAACAAAGTGGGATGAACTCCTCGTCTTTGGCAATACTTAAAATATCCACAAAATTAAAGGGCAATATTTGTGTATATACACATCAAAAAAAGAGTTTTATGGGTAAGCATCAGCCTCACTGGTAGTTTATATGGGATGATGCACATAAATATGCACAATAAATGAGGAACAGGTGCCACATTTATTTCTGATGTTAAAGATGATACAATAATCACAAAGGTTTCAGTTGCATCCTGAATTAGCACTCATAATGTGTGTGTACTGTCAAAGTGAAAATCTTTCTCTCAGGTACTGAGAAACAACAGCATAGCCAACGCCAGTAGAAAACCTTGCAGCAGCTGTAAGATTAGGTACAGCACCTACTTAAGAGTGGATGATGGGAGGTGAATTCGAGAACCACGCATACACAAATCCTTATCTGAAGAAAAGAGAAAGGCTGGACAGATGGAGAGTTAAATGAGGTGGAGCTTTGCACTGAAGAATGGACAAAGATTTCATAGTCGACTCAAGTGACTGCCGTCTGATTTGTAAATTATCTGAAACTGTCCCCCACAAAAAATCAGTAATTTTACTGCCTTACATTTGGAAAAAGCTAGCTACCAAGCTACTCTGTAAACTGTTAATTTTGACACTTCGTAATAAAGACACATACACTGATTGGTATTTTAAAACTTGACCCACATCACATTGTACTTATCCGACAGTAATTTTCACTGTGAAGGCCGGTTGTGGCATTTTATCCCAAACCTTGGTGATCGACTTTGTTTTTCCTTTATCTCGTCTCTTTTTTTACTTAGGATACCTAAAAGTAGGCACAGCTCCAGCCTTACTGGTCTTATCAACTTCATGGAGCCTGCTCTGTAAGTACTTTGTCACTTGACCACCCGTAGAAAAGGGAATGAGTAGTCTGGCTGGTTTATGGTCTTTATCCGAAATAGAAAGCCTATGAAAAATTATCTTCCTTTTGTTTGACTTGACTTTTATTTTAGATTTATGAATGTTTATGACTATTACAATAAGAAAGGTGGAATAATTTTAATCACACAATATGACAGCTATGTACAATGGACCAAAATTAATATGTTGGTACCATTGAAGTTAAATACAATAAACAATAAGGATATTTCTAAGAATGTTTAGAATTATAATATCTATGATGGTATTACAAACTACTAAAGCTTTTAAATATTCATTAATCACTTTGCATCAGCCCTAACATGCATTTGCTTCTCTTCAACTGTCTGAGTTTTTAAGCACTGTATTTTATTATGCCTCCACTCCAGATACTGCACATCCATTATTATTCATAGTTTATTTTTTTCTGCTTTTAAACAAGTCTACTGGTATGAAGGTATACCAAGGTCTTAAAAAGTTACTGTTTAAAAACTGCTGAAATTTCCGCTCATAATGCCCTTGTGGTTTAAAGTCCTTTAAATGAAATGCCAGAGAAAGTGACAGGAGTTTCCTCCAGCCACACAGAGCATAGAGCAAATCAGCACCTCTCCCTTTCCTCCTCTGCTGCAGATTGCTGGTCAGCTGGCTGAAAGAAGGCGACTTCAGTACACTTTTCAAACATTCAAAACAAAGACAAATTTTACTTTTCTATTTAGCTTTCAATAGTCTTGCTTAAGTCTGCATCAAAATCAAATAATAAATAAACTATATAGATACAGTACAATGATTATAATCACAATTCTGTTTGGTTTACATAACGTGGAACTCTGAGACTGTTAATTTACTCATCGTATTTATTCTCTTTTTATTTAAACCTAGTGTCTGTACACTAAGCACTTGAAACCAAAGTTAAATTCCTTGTTTGTGCACACAGAGTAGTACAAATAGAAGTACAAATGTGTCAAATTTCCAGGGTACTCGGTATCCATTCTATAACATCAGAAATTCTTAATGGCTCATATACTTTTAAGTGCAGCTATTTTCCCAAAAAGTGAAAACATCAGGATAGGAGGAGAATAACAATCCCCTTGACACAAAAGGGGCACAAAGGGCTATTTTTTCACCTTGGGTACTATAACTGATCTATACTTATCATGATCTTCATCAGTGGTTCAAGGTTGAAACCTGGTTCGGTAGGTAACCAGAAACCAACAGGCTGTTTTTTTTCCAGCCATTGATTTATATTGTTCTTATACTTAAAGAACCCTCCATCTGGCAGAGCCCAAAATCATCAACACTGTAATTAAAATGCAATTACCACCTCTCTCCTCTTCCAGTTACACTGTAATCCCCGAGAAGTCGCTCCATCTGTGTGGAGTATATACACCCTGACATGTGCAAGTACACTAAACACACAGCATACCAATACACACATGTAAATAGTCACACTCTTGCACTTTTTTTTTCTTTCTCATTCCTTAGCACACTTTCAGCCTGCCATCCCTGTCAGCACTCTAGGATAGTACAACAGTCTTAGGGCTTCCAAATCTGCTCTTCAACTGAGCTTACAGTGCAAAGCCTATCTGTGTCTGTGCAAATCATTTTCTCATCCCTCTGTGCGCTCTCCTTCTCACCATGGTTCCTTGAACCTCACACATCCTGTTCCAAGTTACAAATGTGCCAAATAAGAGCAAAAAACTTTTTTTCCTGTAAACCTACATGTGAATCACTAGAACTTAAAAACATCACTCTGACAAAGAACATTCACTGACTCATTTTTTGTGAAATTTGTTAATATTAAATGATGGAAGTATCATCAGTGGCAACTACAAAACACAATCTAAGAAAGACAGCTCACACAGAGAGAATTTTTGAAAGTTGTATTGGGGCTTATAAGAATGCACGGCTGTCCATCAGCACAAATTTTTTACCAAAATGTCCGCCTATTTTCCAATTTGAGTCCAAAAAATACCACAACTTACTGGATGTAGTATCATCTGACTAACTCCTTAGGGCCATACACAAGAAATAGGAAAACTTACAATAATCTTGTGTTGGTTAATTTCACCTTTAAGATTTTGTGCTAAGTTCAGTTCACACAGGTTAAAACTGAATACATTTATTTTCATAGCTCACATCTTTAAAATTCTGAACTAAATTACCACTAACATCATTAACTAGTTTACATCCTTTATAATTTTTCAATGAAAAAAGTTTTTAGATGTTGACATAATGCATGAATTAGCATAGTTATGATGGCACAAGTATGCTAATTCATTAAAAACTGAGCATTGCCAACCCATTTGCATATGTTTAATCTTTAATAATTCTTTGTGTCAAATTACACTGTATTAAATTTTGCAAAATTCCCAGAAAAGCTGTTCTAATTGCCATATTTTTCTCCATTAGTTGGAAGAAACTTAAATGTATGAAATTTCAATAGGAAATCTGCCATTTTACACTATGCCTCAAGTCAAATCCTATCTCAAAGTATTAGAAGGTTGGTGTGTCTCACATCAGCTGTGAAGTGCAAATTAACGAAAACATCGTTGCTGTTTCTTTCAGCTACACTTACCTTTTACAACGGTCAGAGAGCGAGGTTAGACATACCGAGTACATCAAGCTGTAGATTCATGTTTTTGTTTGTCTCTGCTGTCCTTCCAAACTCCTTGAGTCACAAACTGTAATAATGTTGACAATAAACCAGATGGCTCTTATAAGTGAGTGCAAGAATCCTCTTGGTCAAATATTTTATGCAACAGAGCATTAGGCCTCTCACAATACAAAACGGTCAAACTAAATACTGATACTATGAAATACACTTGATACTCAATACTAGGGCTGCACAACATAGGACCCGGTTCGGCTGTGCGAGGATCGGGGATCGAGGATAGGCTCAGGGCCTGGCCATGCAACAATTAGCAGCTCTTGCTGGTTTCTTCTGCAGGACAGTGTCGGGGTTTTGGTTTGTATGTGTATGTGTGTGTGTGTGTGTGTGTGTGTGTGTTCCTGTTTTGGCATTACAGTGAGAACCAATTTTCCGATATCACCATCAAATTGAGGACCATTTGTACCAAAGTGGGGACATTTTGCTGGTCCTCACGACCTATTTTGCTAACGGTTAGGTTTAGGACTAAGATGTGAATTGAGTTTAGGTTAAGGTTAGGGTTAGGCATGCACTGGTAATGGTTAGGTTTAGGGTTATTGTCAGGGTTAGGGCATAGAGAGGGTTGAAAATGACTGAAAATCATGGAAGTCAATGGGAGTCAACACATGTCCTCACTACATATAGCAAAACAAGAGTGTGTGTGTGTGTGTGTGTGTGTGGTGTGTGTGTGTGTTGTGTGTGTGTGGTGCACTTT